>PVIC010043226.1:0-15482 GCA_004025085.1 Thryonomys swinderianus | reverse complement strand
GCTCTGAGGCACACAGCCCTCAGTCTGCCCCTTTGCTAGTCTCAGCAAACCCCAGGGACCCCAACTCTGCTGGCCTTCCCTTTAGATATTCTGGGCCCAGAGCCTCCTCCCTCGGGAACAATATGCATCATTCCTACAATGTCCAACCTGTTTCTTCAGGGGTCTTGTCCTAATCAGTGCAGGTTACACACCCAGCTCCCTGTCTCTCTTTCCATTTTATTTTTAGAGTATTTTTAAATCCATCAACCTAAACATTCGTTTATTGTTTGTCTCTCTCACATTAGACTATCTGCTCCATGAAAGCAAGGGTTGTCAGATTCCTGTTATATCTCAGGGGCTAGAGTGCTGCTTAGCTCCTAGTTGAGAACTCAGAAAGTATTTGTTTAATAATGAAATGAACAAGTAAGCCAGTAAATGTATATGGATGCATATGGGATTCACTGTTGGAGAACTTATAAGTTTATTGCCAGTTACTTTAAGAAATATTATGAAAGCAACAATAGAAATGATCAGCCTCATCAGTGTTTCACATTTTTAAAAGAAAAAGAAAAGCATCATTTAACATTTAGTATGGCCTGATGAGGTTTTCTGATAAGCTCAGTCAGAGACGTCTCATGTGGGATTTAAGGGACATATTAGAAAATTACTTGTCCAAACCAATTAATTTCTCTGCTTTATCACAGTAGCATTTTAAAAAATTTATTCTCCTGTTCTCAGAAGTTGGGCTATCACAATCAATAAGTCAAAGTACTGTGCTTGCACAACTCAGATTTTAACTGGGAACAAGCAATAAGGAAAAATGGAAGTGCAGGAGGTAAAAGTACATGGAGGGAGATTAAAATAGGTGAAGGAGAGAAAGAGGTAGAGACGAGTGGGTGGGGCTTGTGAGACAGGAAAAATGGGAAAGTTATTCCTAAAGGAATGATATTTAAGTAGAGGCCTAAAGGAGATATGGGAGGAAGCAATGCGGACAATAGTCAAGATCCCATGAAGACATCTAAGTATGAGTGACCTCCAGCATCTAAGAAATGTAGGTTAGACACCTGCCATAGTATTAGAATTCGTTATAGGCAAATTCCATACACAATTTTATTTTATGCTATAATATATACTCAAATGTTTTACTTTAAAAACTATTATAGCTCTTTATTGGATATACAAACTGAAGACCCTTTCTCACATAGACAGCACAACTGGGGGCTGTGAGGCTGTTTGCCTGCACTCATCACAAGACTAATCCTCTCCGCTCTCTTGAACCTAGGGAATATCTCAGGGCAAACCCCTGACCCTTGTCCAAGGCTTACCACCCAGGAGCAGGGAGAAGGAAGGCTAAGACCTCCCCAAGCCTTCCCTGGAGAATTCCAGTGCCAAACCAGCATGCCTGCAGACCAAATCCTCCTGCATGACTTGCAGTAAGAGCCTATTGAACATTCATGCATATGGACTATCTCTCATACACCCAATTATGGTGAATTATGGGAAATCAAATGCACAATAGACTCTGCTGACCTGGTTCAGCACCCTGTCTATCACAGTGCCAGTCGTGCTCTACAAGAGTCGAGGGGAAGTGCCCTCAACCCAGTGCAACATTTTAAACCCTTAAACCTAAGTTCCCCAACACTCACCCTGTTTACTTTTCACCCCATGAGCCCACTCCCTCTAGGCATACTGCTGCCTACCTAAACATTGCTACTATTCCCTTCCTGTTGTATACCATGTCTCATTCTTTTTTTTTTTTTTTTTTTTTTTTTTTTTTGAGACAGGGTCTCGCTTTTGAAGTTCAAGCTGGTTCTGAGCTCACTATGTAGCCCAGGCAAGCCTCGAACTCAGCAATCTTCCTGTCTCTGCTTCTTGAGTGCTGGGAATACAGGCATGAGCCACCACACCTGGTACTGTGGTATGTGGTATTGATTGCTGGTGGGCATGAGCCACCACGCCCAGCATTATATGTGGTTACCGGGGATTGAACTCAGGACCTTGCGCTTGCGAAGCAGGTGCCGGAACCACTGAGCTAACCCTCTGGCCTCCCATGTCTCATTCTTTGCTAGTCATGCATAAGCACCTCCTAGGATCCTTTTGCCCACAGTTACATCACCCACAGTAACATTTTCATCAAAGCATAAAAATATAATAGTGTTGATATTAATTGCTTTTATTCTTTTAATTCTAGATTTGGATAAAAAGAATATGTGTTCTGATGGATGAAGCAGAAAGGTTTGGCTTTGTCACAGAGAAGGGCCTCTCAAAGCAGAAACAAGGAACAATAAGTGGCTTGTTTATTTCAAAGTTACTTTTCTTATAAGGCGAGGATAGGGAAACAGAATAATAGACCAATACCTGATAGATTAATGTCAGTTGCTACAGGTTATTTCTGGTAATGTTCAAAGGATACAAGGTTAAGGCAGAGGGAGGTCAATATCACACCGCCTGGCTTGTGGAGAAATCTGGCTATCTCTCCTCTCCTGAACAAAGTCAGAGAGCAACCTAGTTTCCCTTTGAAACCTTAGTACAAATGACTCATTTTGACTTTGAATTTTTTTTTTTTCTGTCAGGTCACAGCACAGGACCTTCATCCAAAATAATGATTTCTGTAGTTTTTATTTAGTACATATATCTGAAAGTTTGAAAGAGGTATAGCCTCGGAATCAGTGATCACAGGAGACTCCTTTTGTTTTTGTTATCATTGAAATGAAAGTAAAAGCCAAAAGCAGAGGAACATATAGAGTTATAATTTTTATTTACAGTTTTCCAAATGCTGGAATTTACTTCATTATAGTAGTCTCACTTATTATAAAGAATCTTAGTTTCAGTTTTATTTGTTCAAAGTCAAATTCAAGTCAGCTTTCAAGGTGTTTATAATTTAGCCCTGCCAAGTGAGGGAAATTTATATTTTCTGTGCTGCTGTTTTGTACCAAAAAAAAAAAAATCATGTAGAAAGTGTGATTATCAAAAGACTCAGTTTTTTCATGAATCACCTGCTTGACTTTAACCAAGCTGTATGAACATTTTGTTTCATTTCTGCAAATTGTGAAAAGAAGATGATGTCCGATATTCATGTTCTCTTAGAAAAGCTCTGAAAACATAGTTGATAGAGGCTAGGGATTTAGCTCAGTGGTTCAGGCATCTGCCCCACAAGTGCAAGGTCCTGAGTTGGATCCCTGGGACCAAAACAAAGGAACCATAGTTTATACCTCAGAAAGAAAATAGCATGTAGTATTTAGTTCCTTAGGTAATCCCCATCATCTCTGCCTAATTTGTATGTCTTCATAGAATCTAGAGGGTCATCTAAGATATTGGGAAGACGGAGGATGGAAAAATGGTAAGGGCATTTCTGAGAAAGGACATTTGAAGTACTTCTTTCTTTTGACCTTCTGTGCTGAACACAGATAATATCCCCAGAGTGATTTGATCCCAGGAAGTGACATACTGAGAAAAAGAGCAGCAAGCTGGAGGACCCTGGGGTCCATACACTGGGAATCTGCAATGTCGTCCTTGGACTGCCTGCCCAGTTCATCTTTCAGCTGAGAAAGATGTGTGCAGCACAATGCTTCTGAGCCTTCTGTTATAGTAGTCAACTCTAATCCTAGTGAATGAACACACCTGTGATTTGAAAGTGTTTGCGTGTTTAAATCATACCGTATATGTTTTCTCATTGCACTTCTGCATTTTTCCAGTGAAGTAATAGGAAGGAAATGTTCTTCTTTATTTCGGGAAAGAAATGTCAATGTTAAGAACTGAGTGTGCTCAAATTACTAGTAAGTAGATAAACTAGATCACATAGTTTAGTGTCTTGTGCCTATGGACTCCCCAACATATTCACACATAGGCTTTGGCATTAGAATTTGGCATTGAAACTTTTCTACTTAGTTCTTTCTGTCTTATAAAAACTGCTTACTTTTTCTGGTCCTCTTCCCTGATCTGCAAGGTGGTAAACATCATAGAGTCCCATGTTTATTCTTCCAAAGACTATGCACATTTTGGGATCAAGTAATGGAAAATACAAGTCAGACTAGAAAGTGTATTCCTACTTGAGGCTCTCTGATTCTGTAATGAATTTGAAAAAATTTGGTTTATTTCTGTGATTAAGTTCACTGAGTCTTCTGAACATCTTAAAGATATTTCTTTCCATGACTTTGGGAGAAATATCATAGAAAATGTCCTTTGCTTTGAAGTGCTTCACAAGAAGATGGGAAAGTAGCCATTCCAAACCAGTTTTTCAATTTTTCTGGAAGAAATAGGGGTGCCACCTCTAAGTAACACAGTTAGTTTTATTTCTTGAATATTGTTTGAGCTAGGCAGGCACATACATGGTCCTGTGGTGGGATTTCAAGGAAAGCCATAAATTTCTAGAGGAGCTGAGACTTATGAATTTCTTAATCGGCCACTGTAAACAGGTTTGATGAGATACTGAGAGTTGATCTTTCTGTATATGAAGGGAGAATATCAGGTGTTACATGACACAGATTTTGTTTTATGAGACTCAGTCCAAATTATAAACACACAGTGAGTGAGAGTAAAAGTGTGCCTCTGTGGTGTGTGGCAGAAGGCATGACATTTCTGGACCTGTCACCAGTGACAAGTATTCTTCCACTTACAAATATTTTCTCTTTTTCAGACTCAACTGGATAAGTCAACATTTGCTTTATTCTTATTCAGAATAACAGAATAGATCAAATAAGCTCTGCAGTTTTTTTTAATCACTGCATTCTACCACAGCATTTGGTAGAACTTGTTTGACGCAAAGGACTCTGGTAATTCAGTTTCAAGTTTAACACGTACCCTGCACTGTGCCACAGCAAGAAAGCCCAGAAAGGCAGCTGCTGGGATGACTGCTCTCTTGCTCAAGCCTGGCATTTCCAAGGTAGCATTTGATTACAGCTCACAATCAGAATGAACATTAGGGAAATGAAGTGCAGAAACTAGGAAACACTAAGAGAGGAAAATAACAAGGTACCAAGGCTGTCTGCATTGCATCCTCCTTTAGACTGCAAGATGTAGCAGATGATCTTGCTGAGAGGCTTCTCTGCTTCAAGTGCTAAAAGCCACTTTCGGCCTAGTCAGGTTGGGGTTCTTCACATCTCAGGTGCTAGCCTGTGGGGCTCCTCTGAAGTGTCTTCTTCAGTTTCCCTTATGAAGCCTTCATGCTTAAGAAAAGATAAGCAATGCCTAACAACAATAATAATACATGTGTCCAGTAATATGTGCATGCATATGTATCACATGCAAGAACTTGCAAAGCACTTTGACATGTATTGTACCAATTAGTTCTGTGCATCCCTGTAATCCTAAAACCCCTTCTCTTCCTACTGTGAGTTGAGTACTGTACTGAGTTCTCCACATCTTCAGGGAGGAAATTGTCCAAAGATGTGCAGACATAATGCATACAGTTTATATATAGGGGACAAGAAAGGATCAATAGACAAACACTAGTCCAAGGATGCACGGCTGCTCCGATGTTCACTTCTACTCCAGCATTCGGTGAGAAGGTGTTTAGCTCTTGGTTTGCTCGTGTGTGAAATTAGACCAGCTCATCCTGTCTGGAATCCTTCACAATGTTACTATGAGGATCAGATTTTATGTGAAAAAATCTTGTCTAGCATGCCAAATGCAAAATAAACCTTCTTTTCTGTACTTCTTCCAACATCTGTTGCATTAATCTCAACAGACACCTCTCAGTCCAGTGAAGAGTAAAAAAGATAAACCTTTTCCATGGAGTCTGTCTCAGTAGCCTGTGGGGCATTTTTCATTTCTTATAATCAAAACATAGCCACTTGTCTGGCAACCAGATGCATGAGTTATAGTCTAGTGACACCTGACATTAAGAGGAAACTAAGGTCCTACAGGATCTTTTACAAACTGGTTTCATTGTTTCATTCTGTTTATTTATTCACCTCTAGTACTAGGGAATGAGCCCAGGGACCAGCACATGATAGGCAAGTTCTCCATCACTAAGTGCATTCTAGTCTCCTTTATTTTTTAATTTTTCTATTGATTTTATTGGTACACTTTATATATAGTATTTTTTATTTTTAGACAGGGTCTCACTAAATTGTTCAGGCTGGACTTGATCAGCATTTTTGATCTCTGCTCCTCAGTTTTTCTACCTAATTAGTAGGAAGTTTAGCCCCAAGATTCTGTCTTTTTTTTTTTTTTTTGAGAAACCACACTAGTTGATACATATATATCGACTAATCCAAGAATGTGGAACTTGCTGAAGTTTGCAACTTATAAAACATTTCTTCATTTCTTTTCCACATTAACAAGATTTCTCTATCAATGGTCTACTAAAAGCAGATACAAATAGTCATCTAGAATAAAAGCAGTACTCCATTTGTGTGAGAAATTTGACTTCACATTTTTTGAAAGCATCTTGAAGTAATGTTTTCTCAGCTTTCTTTAATTGAAGGGTGCTTTCACAGGAGAAGTTTGGAAAATGTATTCTATTCTAGTGTTATTTTTGGTCTCTGTTCAAGAAAAAATAAATTAAATTGATAAATTGATAACTAACCAGTCACTCTGCAAATTAGGAGACCTCAATTTATTTTAAATAATCTAACTAAAAATCTCAAGATAAAGACTTTACTGCCAGTGTTCAATGAATACGGAGTAATAAAATTTTAGAAGGTATATTATCAATACAATTCATAAAGACAGAACTGAAAGGGATTAAACATTCCTAATTCAATATACATTTATTGCACAACAACTACTTATCTAGAACTAGTTTAGAATCTAAGGCTGGAAGAATATACAAAACAAAATTTCTCTGGCACTTACATTCTAGAAAAGAAGAAAAAAATAAAAAAGCTAGCATATATTACATATATATTATATATAACATATATTATAACATATATATATATATATATATATATATATATATATATGTTTTGGGTTGTTTTGTTTTGTTTTGAGACAGAGTCTCACTATGTAGCTCAGGCTGGCCTCAAACTCACATAAATCCCTCTGCTTCTGCCTGCCGAGTGCTGGGATTAGAGGCATGTGCTCCCATGCCTGGCTCACACTTGATATTGCTAATGTATCAGGAGGCAAGTTAGAAATGGTAAGAATGATGGGAAAGTTTTTACTCTGAATCTCTGTTGAATTTTAACATTTTGGAAACTGCCAAAGAGAAAACAATTTTGAATCACGTACATTCATCATTACCTTTATACCAGGGTACATATCTCTAGTCAAGACCGACACCTTGCTTTCCAGAGGTGTAGCCCTGTACTGCTGCTATTCTTGACCTCCGTTCAGAACTGGGCCCTGTGCAATGACGCCCAGATAAGGCGGCCAATAAGGAGATTTATTTTCTGTTTCCTTTTAACACTTCTAATTCTGGCAACCAAACCAGTTTGAACTGGGTAGAGCACTAAAACCATTCTCCAGAGTCTATCCAGTGCCTACAGCTATTCAGGTAGTTTTCATGACTGCAAACTCATACCCACATTTACCAACTAAAATGACCCTGTATTTTTTCTTTCTGTGGTATTCACAGTTAGAACTGTAATATAAAATTCTGTTGCAGGATTAAAACTCTTTTGCAGAAAATATTTGGAAAAACAATCGATCTGTGCCTGCAAAGTCCCTGTTGTTATTTACCAAAAACACATGAGAAAAAAAAAACCCAGAAAACAATATAACAACCTACTCACAGCTATGGATTCTCCTTTTATAATTTCAGACAAAAGTAGGAAGACACATTTTTCCACAAATCTCTCAGCACAAAGCAGAAGTTACTATTGCATCAGAATTAGTCTGGTAGGTATATAGTGGGCTTGATTTAGTTTTTCATATGTATCTTCAAGTTTGTGCAAAGATTTTTCCTTAACATAAAGGTATGTGAAGGCTAAACTTCAGTGATTAACTAATTACCTACTGATATTTTTAAAAACCCACTGCATTTTCAGATACAGGAAAGCATCCCCTTCAGTATAAAAATGGTTTCCATTTTTGTTATATTAATGTGATTCCACTAAATAGTACTGTTAGAAGGAATCCCAGAGGCAGTCATGGGATAAATTGTCGAGCAGCTATGTGAATCATATTTGAACATGAGCAAGAATAAATAAGTCAAAGAAGAAACTCCTCAGCTTCTGGTGACAGTACGGATGTTGATGTTAAAGCTGGATAAATATCAAGTGAAGTCACAGGGCAGCTAAGAAAGTGACAGCAAAGCCCACTGTTTCTGGGAACACTCCCAGGAGCAGAAACACGAGAACTCTATTTGGAAATGTGGACCATGTATTTCAAGTGGCTGATGTCCCAGCATCAGCTTCTGGGCAGAAATGTCAGCTGAGTCTGCACATAGCAAATAACCTGCAGGAGACCCAGCCCACCTCCCCCTGCTGGGACTCCGCCCCTCTGGAGAGCAGCCGGGCTGATGTGAGAACACAAGGCTGGAGCCCTTATTGGGTTTTGCCATTATGGTGTGTCTGTAAATATATAAGAGGATTTTTGACTGCTGACTGGAGTTGGATTTTCTCTGAAGCCTCATTATCAGGAAATAGCCTACTAGCAAATATTTGTTGTCTTTAGTTAGTGAACATCAAAAATTCCAACTGGGATGAAAATAATAGTTCAGCAGAAGCCTCCTGTACTGCTCTGCCTTCTCTCTCACTGTGTTCTGAGCCTTTTTGCCAAAACTCCTTCTTCAAGCACTGTTTTTAAGGAGAAGAGGCCACTCACGCTGAAGAGGAGACAGCCAAGACCATTCACTTTGCAAGGGAGCTGGGACACTCCTGAGCTTTATTTAGAGCTATGCCTTGTGAGTCTCAAGATCTGTAGTCAGAAAGTTTGTTTTGTTGGTGGTGTTATGTAAACTTAGTTCAGAAAAATCACTACTTTCACTAGCCATTTAGTTGTGAATTAATTTAGTAATAATACTGCTGGGCCTGCGCTGTTTCAAATAATTGTTGTGTTTACTCACATGCAGAGGACTCGGCCCTGCAGAGTCAGAACAGCTTGGATTCTTTTCCATGATATAGCCGATACACCTTCCATGTCTGAATATGCTAATTTTCCATTAAACAAAGGCATTACCCAGCCTGCAATGCTAAGTATGTAGTAGGCTGGAAGACATTGTGAATAGTAATCTTTCCCTAAGAATTATTTGAATGGAATATTTTCCATTATTTAAAGAAAAAGTAGGATGCAGAAAAGTATTTCCCATGGAGCCATATCCTTTTCTGCAAGGTTCTTTCGTACTTCCATTTCTGGGGTCACACTAGCTTCTTTTTTCACTGTTCACTGGCCTGGCTTGTGCTGGAGATGATTTTCTTCCATCCGCCAGTTCCAATCAGGGATGAGATGCATCTGAGCTGGCCTTGACCCTGCCAAGAAGATAATCCCTTCCTGACCTGTCAGCATTTTCATCCACAAGGGTTTGACTTTCAGAAGCAGAGGCTGCATTCATCTTGGGCAAAATAACCTCAGAGACAGATAAAATCTCCCTTTGGGGTGTCATCCTTGCGCCCATCATTGACTACAGTCCCTAGTTTCCCTTTTTCACTGCGGACATTGAAGATTTGTGGCCTTCAAAGTGGTATGTAGTTTCTAAAAAATTTTGAGTAAGAAAAAATATTCAGTTAGGATCTAATTTGCATAATTCTATTAAAAGATTTATACCTCAGCTTTGAAAAAATATTTGAGAAAATATGATTTAAGGAAAAGAAGTCTTATCTTTTGGTCCAGAAGGTGCTTGGTGGAACTAAGCTTGTTAATGTTAGGATTGCTTGGTAAGCACCAAAAATTGGGGGGGGGGGATAAAAAAATAGATTAGAAGTGTTTCTTTTATCTCCAGTCCAAGTCTGCAGTGGTTTGAAGCTTAAGTCAGAGAAGGATTTTCTGTTTCTTGCTCTGTACTGCAAATCTGGAAACTGGAGTCATAGTACAGAGTTGGAAAACACAGGGTTGTTTTGTAGATTTCAGCATAAGATTTATTGGCTTTTTTCAACTGAGGGCAGTTCATTTTGCTGTTATAAAGAAACTTGAGGAGATCTTGGCTTGATCCAGTTTGAGGCCTTCTCATCATGTCTGTTTTGGTCAAATGATGCTGCTTGTCATTCCCAGGCTGACAGCCAGGCTGGCATACATTTTGCTTATCCAGCTTCCAAGTTTGTACCTAATGAACCAAACACCTCCAACCATGTAAATGTTACCAAGTCGATTGCAATTAAAAATTTCCCTACATGTTCCACAGGTGTCTAGTAAGCAAATGCTCATCCAGAAGCCAAGGACTGCGTGTTCACAGAGTGGCATGCTGTCAGAAGAGTGCATGAAGACTGCTACACTTCCCAGCCTCTCTCCAGACATTTAAAGAGCCTCCAGCCTCTCCAGCTCCATCAGAACCTGCTGAAGTTCAGGGACCTGTCTTGATGTTTGACTTGTTTTCTTTCCCTAGTCCCCAGAATTGCTGTCGAGTCAAAATATGACTTTACAGCCCCTAAGTTCCTAAGTACATAAAGTGTGATTTTATTTTGGAAGTAGCATAAAATATAAAAATATGCTAATAGCAAAGTAGCTTTGTTCTTCTGGCTGATTCATTGACTCTAAAATCTAGGTGTATTTATCAAGGTAGAAACTTCCTGGTATATGTTTATTGATTTATTTGTGCCTTCAGGATATTACAACAAGAGTTCTGTGATAGAATCTAGCGACAAATTTTCCACTCAAGAATCTTTCCTGCCCGCTGGCATACAAAATGATTCATATCTGCTCTTCAATATTTAAGATTTTACTGGCCCATCATTCGTATTTAATATCTCACTTAAACTTCTTCCATATGACTCTGTCATTTTCCTTATCCAACTGACCCTACATGACAGTTCCTTTTTGGACAAACACCCTTCCTTACCATAGCTTTCACCCATCGTACCACCTGGCCCCAAATCACATTACATAAACCTTGAATTGACTTGAATGTTGACTAACTTTCTAAATGAATGAAAAAAACTCGGGAATTTTATTTACAAATACACAAAAGAAATTTGATGAATCTATTTAAATATATATGGTTTATTAGTATGTTTTACTATTTTATTTACATTTTTATACATTTTATTTATAAATTTAGTAAAACTTTAGTATTATTTTTGAAAGGTTACATGTTTACCTGGTAATTGCTCTTGGAAAATACATGCTTGACTGTCCATATATAAATTCATAGGCAGTGCTATGATATATAAGTATACAGTACACATGCTGAAGATAATTTGGACAGAAGTAGACTCTGTTAGCCAGAGCGCCTTTTTAGGATTTGTACCCTGAGAACTGTGTTCTCATTATGTAATACACAGGCAAAGTTATGTTTCTGTATCTAGACACGGGGCAAAAATGTACAGTGTTCAGCCAAAATTGCCACCTGAGGACACAGAGAACAAAGGAACAAGACCTAATCAGATTAGAGTTAATGAACCAGTCTCAATCCTGTTGTGAACTTCTGAAATGCTAAGTCATTCCAGCGAATAAACAGTGGAACAAAAACTTGGAGAACAAAAGGTTTTCTTAATTATTTGCATTCTTCTGGCAGCTGTAATTGCAAGGTATTTTCCATTGTCTGTTACAACTTGCCCTCATGAAGGTATGTTTTTCAACTGTGGTTTGTTCTCTATTTCAAGACAGCTATGGTGGTCACCAAGATGGGCAATGTTTTCTCCTGAAATTCATAAAGGATAATAGATACATACACTTCAATTTAACTAGAACCAACTGATGAATGGCAGCTCCAGGATAGTTTTACATAACTTAGTACACACATCACTAGACATAAACACACCATACCATACCGCACACCACATGGTACATTGCATAGATAGAATAGAAAGAAAAGTAAGTCTCATATTTACCAGGTTTCTATATCTGCCTTTCACTCCTAAATATGAATTTTAAGATAATATTGATCTCATGACTACTAAAACAATATGTACTTACACGGGAAGTAATGGAAAATATACAAACATACAAGAAATCTAACAAGAATCACCCATACTGCTATAACCCGGAGGTACCCAAAGTGTTAAGAACAGAAACTGTACTTCTAGTCTTTTTTTCTACATTTTATTCTACAAAATCACAATATATTATACTTGTTTTTGTAAATTTAAGACTATATAAGCATACATTTATATTGTGAGCAATTGCTATTAATTACTATTCTTCTATATCACCTTTTTAAGTGGCAATATAATATATTTTCATGTGTATATTAAAATTCCAAAAATGATTCTAAGACCTCCCTGGGTTCTAGTGATATTTATAGTTTCAGGCCTCAACTGCTAGAGGCAGGGTGACTGGGATGACAGACCCTTCCTTAACTACAGCTTGGTCTTTATTTGCACTGGATACCTGTAGGTGGCCAAGCACCTTTGTATGTATTTGGTCTGTTCAAAATGCAGGGTCTCACCATGTGCCTCCTGTGTGCATTTCAGTTTCCACCAGGGCTGGCTAACTTTGATAGGGAAAGGTAAGGGAAATGTTAAAGGATTTAAAATTAATTGAAAGTGACTTTCCTGGAAGGTCAACACAGTGTAAGAGAGAGCTCCATTTTTTTCTCTCTTGATGGGAAGCATAGTATTTCATCCCTGGTAAACAGCATGACTTCGTTCTCCCTGCCTGTCACTCCAATTACCTCCAGACCTGGACATGGAACATGAGTCTATTGTTCACTGGGTTTCCTCCAACCTCTGGCACATAGTGAACACTTTCCAAATACTCGATTCAATGAATGAACAAATGATGTAGAATGATTACCTGGAAGACATAACAATGGCCCCTAAAATTTAAAAATCATCCACCATGAGCTAGGTACTTTAATCATTGTAAATATGTCCCTCATGACAACCTTTCAATGTAGGTAGACAAAAAGGCTTATGGATCTAAATGGGATGTGTTGGTTTTTATTAAGTTTTATGAATATTTATTATGGTTAAGTGCCTTTTATGGCATATTCAAGGTACACATAAGCATGGCACAATATTATGTCTTACCCTAAGAATTTTATTATATCTCAGTAACCCTTAGCAACAGCATGTGTGATAAATTTTATGCACCAACTTAATGTATGAAAACTGAAGCTAATAGAAATTAAGCAACTTAACCTAGGTCAAACAGCTGGGACTGAAATTTAAGCCCTAGTCCACTTGGCTACTAAGGCTATGTATGTCCCTGTTATATCATAGCATCCTCTCCCACAGGAAAACACTGAGGAGATGGCAGCATCTTGGGAAATATTGCTGTAGATGATTTTTTAGTTTCTTCATTTAAGAATTTTTGTAGTTATATTGTGCAAACAGTTTTTCTTCTTTAGGTAGCTCTTCATTAGACATCTTTATCACTAAAGAAGATTAAAAATGGCTTCTTAAAGTTCATACAAAATCCAGAAATGTTCTAAACCCACACACAAATTGCCTGGATATAATAGTAAAGATATGCTCTTTTTATGTTTTTGTACAATACAAAGTAGGGCTCCTGTCTTGTTAATAACTTGACCACATTAACCAATTTGGGAATAGTTGCTAAAGTGATTCCAGCTGATACATGGGGCAGATATCACCCGGGGCTGACTCACACCACACAGAATACCCGGTGACTCTGAGAGCATTGTTCTCAAAGATGCAAATTTGCTGAGAGCTATTCTAAGTACCTTTGAATAAAAAAGGATCTTATTACAATTAGCATATCTTTAAAAAGGGAAATGTTGATGCTAAAATTCTCTGCCTATCTTTATATAGTTACTTTGGTTCCTTCATTTTATAGCTATAGTGTTAAAATTATATGCAAATAATTTCATGCCAAACTCTATTCCACCATGATTTCAAAGAAGAAAGTTAATGAGTGTGCCCCATTTCAAAAATGTTTGCAACAGAGACAGAACATGGTGATATTCAAATGAAATAATAGGGAGAATGGCAGCAATGAGAAGTCTTGTTCCTTTTCTAAATAATTCAAGTTAGAGGTTTTAAACTTAAGTGTGAATTTAAGGGGTTAGGATCGAGGAAGAAGCAACAAAAAATATTGGCTCCTTTCTATATAGTGCAAATGGTCTTGGGGCTCTGAAGTGTAACTATTACTTTTTCCTCCAGCAAACCTATGTCAGGTTCTCAGATAATTACTTCCAACTGTTTTTTAAATTGCAAAGCATCAGAATTGTAAAACATTTCTGGAAATTATATGTACGCATAAAATGATAGCAGGTACTTATCCAGTTCCTGCTAGGAACTGTTCTAAGTGGAGCTAGGATTTGAAGCCAGGGAGTCTAGCTCCACCCTGTGCACTGTGTTTACTACACCGAACCTCCTCACATGACAGGCGATGTTAATGAATCCCCAGTTAGAGGAGCTCATCTGTTTGTAGCTCCTGCATGTGCAATAGCAGGTCAGGAAGTACGGTCTCCACCATCCCCACAGCGGACCCCGCCTCACCAGCCTCACTGCCTGTCCAGCTGAAATACAATCTCAGAAACCTTAGGAAGGGTGTTCGAAATGAAATCTCCCTTTGAGTGAAGGGGGTCCCTGTACCCTTATCTTCAGAGTTGAATGGAATTATTGGGGAGGAGTCTTAACATGGAGAAAGTAGAAGAGAGTAAGTTTGAACTTTCCTTTTTCAGGAAGTATTTCTAAAATTTAAAAACAAATGTGTCTCCTCTGAGCCACTCACTGATGCACTTGTACTGTGCCAGCTGAATGGTCAGAAGGCCAAGAAGGGGAGATTCACCCCACTGGGTCATTTCAGGACCTTGCACCTAAGCTCATCCATGGTAATTAAAGAATGACAGTGGTGTCAAAGCAGAAGGACAATGCCAGAACTAGAGATTTGTTATTGTTGCTGTTGTTCCCATTCCCTGAGTCAGCAGCTTGAGCAATCTCAGCGCTTTGCT
Source organism: Thryonomys swinderianus (assembly GCA_004025085.1). Lineage (NCBI taxonomy): Eukaryota > Metazoa > Chordata > Mammalia > Rodentia > Thryonomyidae > Thryonomys > Thryonomys swinderianus. The sequence continues at coordinate 604 of PVIC010043226.1, read as the reverse complement.
TTCCAGCCCTCTGCCACGGAAACCCTTGTGGGTGTGAATGCACATCTAACATAAGCTCTGATGAGAGAGGTCCTGTAAGAACCTATGCCTCCCTGAAACACCTGCAAAGAAGATGATTATTTGGCTGCCCAAGCTATTTCCATAAGAACCAGAATGGAATTAGGAAACCCAAATTTAGATTAGGTGGAATGGAATAGTCTTCCTGGGAAAGAAAAGGTAATTATCAAAAGGCCTTCCAAAGGAAAGTGCTGGAAAAACTTGCTAATGTTGCTCAGGATCTTTGTAGAGACAGATTGCAGGAACGGAAACTGGTCCAGGTAACTTATTACTTCTTTTACAAGACAACTCCATGACCAAATAACTATCTTAGAGCTCAGACAATGAGTGGAATTAGGTCATCCTCAGGGCCAAGATAAACTAGGCTAAGTAGTCCTTCATGACTTGATGCCAAATCACTGCCCCTATAAGCCCCCTCGGGAGTGCCAGTCTCCAAGGCCCTGCCCTCGCTTTCCAGTCAAGCATGATTTCCTCACATTCAAACACCTCACATAACCACACTAAGCAGAACGGAAGCCTCATGAACTTTACTGCATAGCGATATTTT
>PVIC010043225.1:0-15514 GCA_004025085.1 Thryonomys swinderianus | reverse complement strand
TGAGCCACCACGCCCAGCATTATATGTGGTAACTGGGGATCGAACTCAGGTCCTTATGCTTGCGAGGCAGGCGCCGGAACCACTGAGCTAACCCTCCGGCCCTTTCAACTATATTTTAAGGTGATGCCTCCACTAAGAAAGTTTTTCAAATGGTGGTTGTGACAGACAGCATCTAAAGTAGCCCCCAAAATCCCTCTTTATGCAGCTGAGTGGTGCCTTTTCTATGAAGGTGGGCTGGATTCAGTGATACACTGCTAAAGAATAGAGATGACAAGTGTGGTGAGATGGCACTTCTGGGCTTAGGTTACAAAAAGTCTGTGCCTGTCATCTTGGGCTCCTCCTCTCACTCTGTCCATTACCCTAGGAGAGCCCAGCTCATGTGAGAAGAACCCTGTGGAGAGGCCTACATTAAGTGATGCTTCTCAGGTGAACAATGCATGGGAAACCAAATACTGTCAACAACCACAAGAATGAGCCTGGAAATGAATCCTCCTTGTGACCATTAATCATGATATGCCAACTTGAATGGATTAAGAGGTACCCCAGAGGGCCGGAGGGTTAGCTCAGTGGTTCCAGCACCCACCTCGCAAGCACAAGGTCCTGAGTTCAATCTCTGGTAACCACATACAGTGCTGGGCATGGAGACTCACGCCCACCAGCAATCAATACCACATACCACATACCACAGTGCTGGGCGTGGTGGCTCATGCCTGTAATCCCAGCACTCGGGAGGCAGAGACAGGAGGATTGCTGAGTTCGAGGCTTGCCTGGGCTACATAGTGAGCTCAGGGCTAGCCTGAACTACAAAGCGAGACCTTGTCTCAGAAAAAAAAAAAAAATAGAGGTACCCCAGAGATTACTAAAGCATGCTCCTGGATGTGTATGGGTAGGTCATGGATGTATAACCATGAGTACTATATATGGTCCCTTATCTATTTCTCCCTGTTATTCTTCCTCTGCTATGTTTTCAAGACACCATGAACTAAGCAGCTCTGCTCCACCATATTTTTCTGCCATGGTGTTTATTACTTAGACTCAGCTGACTGTAGGCTGAATCCCCTTAAAACATAAGCAGATTAAAACTTCTCCTCTTTTAATTTGTGGACATCAGTTATTGTGTTCAGCAATAGAAAAGCTGACTAATACAGAAAACTGGTAGTGCCAGTGGAGTTATCTCTGTAACTGACCTGACTCTGTGATCTAAGTCTTTGGAACTGGTTTGCAGAAAGCTTGGAAATATTTGCAGATGTGGGCTAGAGAAGCCTTAAAATGCAGTAAGCAGAGCCTGATGGGTGCTTCTCATCACAACTCAGAAGACCAGAATGCTAATAGAAATCTTGTCAATAAATGCAGGATTCTGGAGGTCTCAGGTAAAAACAAGCCACATTCATTGTCAGAAGTGGAAGTCATGTGTATTACTCTCTCAGAGAAAATTGGTCTATATTTTATCCATATCTGAGACTTTATAGAAAACTGAGATTAAAGGTATTAGACTAATAAATTTGGTAGAGTAAATTTCAAGAGAGCCCAACTTTGAAGCTGGAGCTACATGGGTAGTACTGGCTATTTTTTAGTCAGCTTCACAGAAAGAATTGGGGGGAGGGCCGGGAATTTAGCTCAGTGGTTCCAGGATCTGCCTCCCAAGCAAAAGGTCTGGAGTTCAATCCCTGGTACCACATACCACAATGTCAGGAGTGGTGGCTCATGCCTGTAATCCCAGCACTCAGGAGGCAGAGGCAGGAGGACTGCTATTGAGATCAAGGATAGCCTGGGCTACCTTGTGAGTTTAGGGCCAGCCTGAACTACAAAGCAAGGCCCTGTCTCAAAAAAAAGAAAAAAAAAAAAAAAGAACTGGGGGCAAGAAACAGCAGAAACTTGAAAAACTTAAATTTTAGCCAGAAGAAACCATATGTAAAGTTCAGGTTAAAGGATGTATGACAACCATCAAAAAGAAACAGACAGAGACAAAAATACTTTAAGGACATCTTGGGAATCAAAATGATCTCACCCACTGCAGGCTCAAGAATATAAAAGTATGAAACTTTTTTTTTATGGTACCAGGGATCAAACTCGGGCCCTTGTGCATCCAAGTTAGGTGCGGTACCACTTGAACTAAACCCCCAGCCCCAAAAGTATTAAACTTTTATTTGAGGAAAGTTCACAGGACATCTACTACAGAAGATGTCCTGGGGAATTGGTTCCTTGGGATTTATTTCACCATGCTTGGCTTCCCAGGCATTCAGAAACAACTGCAGCCATGGTCCTGGCCACTGATACCTGTGACAGTAAATGTTGGAATTGCCCACATTATGCTGGTATATAGAATGCTAGAGATATGGGGTCAGGGATGCTTCCACCCATATTTCAAAGAAAGGCCAGGAAAGCCAGGCAAAGAGCCCAAGACAGCAGTAAATGAAGTTACAGGGACAAGTCTAAAGGTACAGAGCAGACCTCAGAGAGTTGGAGATACAGGAATATGAAATATCTGCCATGAAAAGTTGCAAAGAATCTGTTGGCTGCAACTAACAATGCCATTATTGTGGGCCACCCTAACCCTTCAAAACTCACACTGTATTTCTTGGATGTTGGATACAGAACTGCAGGATTTATCATATGTCCTGCCGGGTTTCAGTCTTGTTCTGATCTCTCTTTTGGGATGAGGAATACTTACTTCTGCCATTGTATTTGTACCCTGGGGTTTTGTAATTTGTTTTTACAAAGGCTCCCATTTAAGAGTTCGCCTTGAGTCTCAGAAGAGACTTGGACTTTTGAAAAATACTGAAATTATCAAGATTTTGAGGAAGCGATTCTTGTGTTTCCACTTGCATATGAAATAATTGTATCATGTCAAGCATCGTTATGAACTGTCTATTGTTTTAGAGATTAAATATAGTTTCAGGATATGTGTTTGGTTTTCAAGGTGACCATGGTGTATTCTGACTATTAATAATTGTGATATATCAGCTTGAATAGATTAAGAAATGTCTAGTAGATTAGCAAAGCACAGTCCCGCGTGTGTCTGTGTTGGTTGCAGAAGTATGACCTTGGGTACTATACATGATCCCTCATCTGTTCCTCTCCTCGGCTTCCCACCCACCATGTACTATGAAGCTTTGCTTCACAACACTGTTCCCCTTTCTCCCTGGAACCCAGCTAACCATGGTTTGAATCCCCTTAAAACACTAGTCAAATTAAACTTCTCTTTAAGTTCAGAGTGCCTGGCAAGGAAAAGGCTAACTAATACACACTCCCATTCAGAACTTTAGAAGATACTGTCTGCTATAGTGGGAATCAGGGGAAGTGCCCAACTAAGTTGATACAGATTTATAGCCCATAAAAGCAGGAAGATATTAAAATTTTTATATTTTCAGACTCTAAGTTTTGTGGTAACTTTTTAATTATTTTCAGGAATAGATATCTTTATGTGGCAAATTTAATACTTTTTTTCCCTGCAGAAGCTAGATTGAGAATTTGGAAAATGGAATGTCATCTCAGAACAAAAAATAGTGCTTTAGTTATCAACTCATATTTTGAAGTAGCTTTACTCCCTTTGTTTTAACAGTGATATTTAGATAGAGTAAGCAAGAAACCACAAGTCAACTTGATTCTCTAACTTTTCCACAACCATATATAGTCTATCCATATTTGTTAAGTAAATGTCCTGTTGGTTTTTAGTTCTTACACTTCTGATACCAACTGTGTCACTGTTTTCCTCAAATTAACCAATAATTTAACACTCTAGATACCAACTAAAAACCTGTTGTGGCTTTTGTCTAGTTGTTACCACAAATCCTCTTAGGCTAGACTTTTTCAGAAGAGGCTGGATCTAAAGAATATGATATAGGAATTGATTCATGATTTAGTGCTAGTATCAAGGGCACTAGTATTAAGGGTGTGAGTGCTACCTGCCCTAGATAGTGTGGATAAGATAAAAGAAGCAGAAAGACAGTGCTAAGATCCCTTGTTTCTTTTGCTACCTGTGTGAACTAATTATCTTCTGCCACTCTGTCTTGAAGACAGCTGGTTATAGACTGAAATCTTTACAAGTTGTCACCTAAGGAAAACAAAAAGAACCTTTCCCTTTTCCCCTTTGGGTGTTGGGTGCTTTGTCTCAGCCACAAAAGTATATTAACTAAGACAGTAACCTACAACTCAATTCAGTGGTAACAGTGCCTGGAGCTACTGTCAGCTTCTACAAGTTAAAGTTCATCATCCCAATACTCTTCCTCTTTCAGATGCCAGTAACCAGTCGAAAGTCCTGAGTCACCTCTACTTTTGACAGATCAACTATAAGTCAGGGTTTCTCAAGACTTGCCCTTCAAGTTCCTAATTTGCTAGCATGGCTCCTAGAACTCATGAAGTCACTTTAGTTATCATTTTTTATTATAATTCAGCAACACCCAAATGTAAGATACATTTAGGGCAAGACAGTGGGTGAATGGGAGGAGTATGGAGCTTCCAGGCCCTGAGGTCACATCACCTCCCGAGCACCTGGATGTTTTTGCCAATCCTAGAGCTTGCCTAAATTTGTTACTTAGGGTTTTATGGTTCATTACTGAGTCAACTGTGTCTTAGCCATTAGTGATTTGTTCAACCTCCAGTCCTCCCCTTCCTGGAAGTTCTGAGATGGAGCTAAAAGTTTCAAGCCTCTAATCTTTCTGGTGATCTATCTCCATCCTGACACTAAAGATATTCAGCTTCATTTTGAGTTATCTCATTAGCAAAGCAAAGATATATCCCTCACTAAGGAGATTCCAAGAGTTTTAGGAGCCCTTGCCAGGAACCAAGGACAAAGAACAAACATCTTTTCAATGATTCAGAGGTACTTTCCATGAACCCTTTCAAAACAGGTTTGAGGCAGTTTACACAAAAAAATTTACATAAATACAGTAAAATGAACTTTTGAAATGGAAAATAAAGGCTATATGGAGACTATATTACATTTTTTAAAAAGTATACATACACAGTGCATAAGGTTTACATTCTTAAGCAGTTGGTATATATACATAGCGTACTTTAAATCCTTTTTTATCCCCTTTTTCTCCCTTCCTTTTCCCCTCCTTCTATCCCTTGACCCTCTTGCCCTTTTAAGAAAGATCTACCTCCCTACTTTCTATTATCTATCTTTTGTTTTATTCTTTATATATTATGCTTATAGAGTGTGACATTAGTGGGAAGAATAAGAGCCCTCCAGAGATATCCACATCATAATTCCTAGGACCTATGATTGTATTATGTTACATGGCAACAGCGAATTAAGGTTGCAAATGGAATTGCATTTGCTAATCAACTAACATTAAAATAAGGAAATTATCCTGATGAGCACTGTGTAATCACAAGATTCCTTAAGTGGAGAACTGGAAGGCAAAAGAGACAGAGATAACATGAAAAAGAATTAATTAGACACTTCTGACTCTGAAGATGGAACAGCATCCAAACCTGGAAATGCCTTTTTCCTAAATTTTTAGACCCTTCTCATTTTATCTGGGACACCAACAAAACAATTTTAGAACTGTGGGCACCAAGGCAGACTAATAATTACAAATTACTTCAATTTTCTAAATTTGTGGTACTAACTCATCCTTGTTAGAAAGAAAGAGACTGATAGAAAGAAAGTGTCCAGAAAGGCAGTCTGGAGGCAGTGCTCAGCATGGCCTCTTGCCTCTAAAGTTCAGCTCTTCCTCCAACTTTTGTGCCATCCTTACCCAGCAAAACAAACTCTCATCAGAAACACATCTTAGAAGAAATGTTAGCAAAGATTTGAGAGCCTCCTTGGAGGTCTCACACCTCACATACCCCCTTATCATAACATCCCCACCTCTCCTTCTTTCCCCATTATCCTCTGCTGTAGCTGCCATGGCCTGCTCACCATTCTTCAAGTTCCCTCATAAGGTCCTGCCTCATACCACTGTGTTTCTGCCTCCTCATCCTGGTATATTTTCCCTATTGCTCCCTCATTCCTTGCAGATCTCTACTCAAGAGACATTAACAGAAAAGTCGTCCTTGTCTATTCTCCATAAAAGTCTCCTCTCTCATCACTTTGCCCACTTAATCTGCTTTGCTCTTCTTCATGGCCCTTCTTACTACATGAAATTATTTATATACATATTATTTATTGCCTATATCCTCTACTAGAATGTAATCTCCACAGAAGCTCTGACTTTTTATTTACTACCCATCCCAGTATCTAACTAGTAGGCACATAGAAAGCTCTCAGTAAATATTTAATGAATAAATGAATGAATTCTTTCCAATGACATAGCAATTATTTTTAGCTATTCCTAATATTTATTTCTAGGATCTATAATTATTTACAAAGGCAAACACTGCACAAATGACAAAGCTGAATAGATGAGTGTGTTAGTTATCTATTGCTACACAAAAAAACTACTACAAACTTGGAAGTTTAATTAAAATAACACAAATTTACTATTTCACTTTCTGTGGATCAGGTCTGGCCACAGGTTAGGTGAGTCTTCTGCTTAGTGTTTCACAAGATTCAATCAAAGTGTACTGTGGGCTGCATTCTCACTGTTGATTTGACTGGAGGAGAATCCACTTCTGGTCTCCCTCAGATTATTGATGTAATTCATTTCCAGGAAGTTGTAGAAGTGAAGGCCTGGGAGGCTTGATGGCTGTCTACTGGCAGTATTCTCAGCTCTTTGAGGCAGTTATCAGCTACTAATGGCCCTTGGCATCTCCTAGAAACTACTAGCAATTCTTGCCATGAGCTTCCCAATGTGACCAATTCATCAGAGCAGCAAAGAGAGGCTGTCAAGTGAGTTTTATAGCAAGGAAGAGTCTTCTGTAACATTATATAATCATAGAATCATTTGTTTATACTATTGCTACAGTATTCTATTGATTAAGACACTTGGAACATACATTAATCCTGTCACTGTGAGAAAATACCAAAAATGCCCAAACTTTAAGGAAAAAAATGATTTCAATTTATAGTTTCAGAGGTTTCAGCATATTTATTGGCACAGTTGCTTTGCTTTGGGTCTGTCCTAGCATAACTCATCAAGGTAGGAGTGCATTGCAGATGGGCTGTTCATCTCACAGCAACAAGGAAACAAAGAGAAGAGGATCCCAATGGCACCTACAAAGGCACACCCTCAGTAACAAAACTTCTTTCCATTAGGCTCCACCTCTTCTTAAAGGCTCTGTATTTCCCAAAGGTCCCAAGCAAAGGGCCAAGCCTTTAACACAGAAAACTTTGGGGAGCATTCCAGATCCAAACAATGGTAGAAGGTATTGTGGAAGGATATGCACTCAAGGTGACAAGGACCATGCAGGGTCAGGATAGACACTGTAAACCACAGTTACTAACTTTGAATATGGTCTCTACTGATTGGGGCTGAAATGCTTGAATCCAGAAAAACTATAAGAAAGAAAAGAGAGTTATGGGGGACCAAAGGTCTATACTGACTAAAGGCAAATTTTATTTTCACGAGCATGATTATATAGTGTACATGCACAAAGGAATATGTCACTCCACCATTGTCTGGTTATCCTTTCTATCCTCCCTACTGATAAGCTGCAGAACACTGGGCACAGCATGTAGAAGAAGCTAGTTTAACAATTTTATCACAGAACAAGTGCAGAGTTTCTCAAGGGTAGCATCTGACCTACAGTGTTCCTTAATAGGATGTTCCCACAAAGCTATGTTTAGCCTCTGTGTGCTCAATCTTCCAAACACAAAGGACACTAGTCAAGGAGAGCTTCATGACCAGACTCCTGAGATGACCTCCAACATCTGAACATACTGAAAAGTTTCCCGAATAACCAAGTTTTTGAAGATATAGTATATAAAGGTTATATGTAAAACTTTACAAAGTTGTTTTTAGAACTGGAGTGTATTACACATTATAAGGTTTGAATTACATTGGAAATATTTACAAGTATAGCACTGATTTTATTTCATCTTCATAAACGTTTCATGTTTTTCATTCCTCTTTTTTTTTTTTTTGAGACAGGGTCTCACTTTGTAGTTCAGGCTGGCCCTGAGCTCACTATGTAGCCTAGGCAAGCCTCGAACTCAGCAATCCTCCTGTCTCTGCCTCCCGAGTTTTCATTCCTCTTTTAAAATATGCGCTAGTAGGTAGGAGGATTTTTGTTTTTGTTTTAATTTTATTAGTACAAGTTGGCAGTCCATAATTACATTTATTGTGGGGAGTTGGCATATATGCATAATGCATCTTAATTCTTTCATAAACCCCTTACTCCTACCTCTCCCCTTGCCTCAATCTTTTAGTCCTAATCCCATTTGGAAAAGACCTGTCTGCCTTTTTCCTATTATCTGTCTTTTATTTTGGTTTCCCATTTTTTATATTTTGTGTTTCTCATATAAGAACTAGTGCAATATTTAAGCTTATATGTCTGATTTATTTAACTTGATCCTATTGTCTCAAGGTGCATCCATTTTCCTATAAGTGACTCAAATTTATACTTCTTTATGTCAGTGTCCACTGTGTATAAACATATTTTCTTTATCCATTCATCTGTTGATGAACATATAGGCCACTTCCATATAGCTTTTATGAGTTGTGCTGCTATAAATGTGGATCTGCGTATATCACTCTCACGAAATGTGTTTAACTTTTAGTTGCAGATAACTAGAAGGGGAATCCTGAGTTGAAGAGAGGTTCTAGTGTTAGTTTTTTGAGAAATCTCCATACTGATTTCCACAGTGCTTATATTAATCTATATTTCAATAAAAACATAGAAGCATTCAGTTTTTCCCCACAGCCTCACCAGCATTTATGATTTGATTTTGTTCATGATAACTATAATTTCTTGAGTAAGATGAAATCTCAGTGTTTAATTTTAATTTTTCTAATGACCAAAGATGTTGAACATTTTTTCGTATATTTATTGGTCATTTGTACTTCTTCATCTGAAAAGTATTTGTTCATTTCAATTGCCCTTTTTTTTTTTTTTTTTTGAGACAGGGTCTCGCTTTGTAGTTCAGGCTGGCTCTGAGCTCACTATGTAGCCCAGGCAAGCCTCGAACTCCGCAATCCTCCTGTCTCTGCCTCCCGAGTGCTGGGATGACAGGCGTGAGCCACCACGCCCAGCTCAATTGCCCATTTTTTGATTGTGGCTTTACTTTGGAGGGTTAGATTTTATGGATTCTCTATATATTCTAGATATTAGTCCTCTGTCCTAACAGTTGCTGGCAAGAAAAAGAAAAAAAAATCCATTCTGTAAGTTGACTCTTCATTTTGTTGGTTGTTTCCTAGTTCTGTGAATACCACTAGGATTTTTTGTATGGAATGGATGGATTTTAATTCCAAAAACATTTTTCATTTCAACCACAGCTTTGATGTATAAGTTAATGCTGCAAATAAGAAAATGACTTAGGGGGAATATACCCATTAAATGATTTGATCTCTGACAAAATAAACAACACTGCTCATATGGACAAGGAAAGCTGAAAATGCTACAAAAAATGACAACCAGTATAACACAAGGGAAAGGATACAGTTAAGGCATCTAAAAAATTCCATGTGGCTTTGACTTATTAAATATTTTATGCTATTTTTTTAAAAAAGATTAGAAAGCATTTGAAAAACATGCAAATTGTTTGACATCCCTGCATAGCAAATTCAGACAGTTTGTGGGCATCACTGTCACTGGCATTTTAATAGGGATTGCATTTAATCTGTAGAATTCTATGGGTATTGGAAGTAACATTTTAACAATATTGCATTACAATCCACAAACACAAGATATCTTTTATCAATGTTTTTTAGTTTTTATTATAGAGATCTTTTAGTTAAATTTATTCCTAGATACTTCAATATTTTGTAGCTGTTGTAGATTTCTGAATTTATATTTCAGGTAATTTACTATTGCCATATAGTAATGGTACTGATTTTTATATATTCAGTTTTTACACTGTAATTTTGATGAGCTTATTAATTCTAATAGTTTTTAGTAGAACATTTGGGATCTGTTTTATGTCTGAGATAATATTACCTACAGTGACTGATCAACTTCCTCCTCTCCAACACACATACCCTTTGTTTTCTTCTCTCTTGTCATTGTTCTGGCTGAAGCTTTCAGTACTATATTGAACAAAAGTGGTGAATGTTGCCGGGTGTGGTGGCTCACGCCTGTAATCCCAGCACTCGGGAGGCAGAGGCAGAAGGATTGCTGAGTTCTAGGCTTGCCTGGGCTACATAGTGAGCTGAGGGCCAGCCTGAACTATAAAGCGAGACCCTGTCTCCAAAAAAAATTTTAAAAATTAAAAAATAAAAAAGTGGTGAATGCTCTTCTACATCTTAGAAAGCTTTCGGTTTTCCCCTATTCAGTGTAATATTTGCTGTGTACTTGTTATTAATAGCCTTTATTATGTTAATTAAAACTCTTCAGACCTAATTTGTTATGAATTTTTTAAAATGTAGAGATGTTAAATTTTATCAAATGCTTTTTCTGTATCTGTTCAGAATATAAAATGATTTTGCTCTTCATTCTGTTGTGGTTTATCATGTTTATTGATTTGTATATGTTGAACATTCTTGCATTCCTGAAATGGGTCTCACTTAATTATAGTGAATGATTTTAGCATTATATGTTAGTGGATTCAGTTTGCTAGAAGTTTAATGAGGATTTTAAAAAATCCTTCAGTTTTCTTTCTAATGTTGTATCTGATTGGTTTTAATGTCAAGATAATGCTTGCTACATAGAATGACATTGAAAGAATTCCCTCCTCTTGGTTTCTTGGAATAATGTGAGGAAAACTGGAGTCAGTTCTTCTGGAAATATTTGGTAGTACTCAGTAATAAAGCAGTCTGGTTCTGGTTTTTACTTGTTGTGATACCACTTTACTGATTCAATTGCATTTCTTGTTATTATTCTGTTCAGTTTTTCTTTTTATCTATGATTCAATCTTGGTGAGGGAATGTGTCCCAGAATTCCATTTCTTCTAGGTTACCAAATTTGTTAGTGGACAGTTGTTCACAATAGTCTCTAATGATACTTTGTATTTCTTTGGAGTAAGTTTTAATATCTCCTTTTTTATCTGTGATTTTTTTTATTCTAAAATAAATGTAGTTAATCCTCAGAACCTATGTTACTGTCAAAAGAGTTTTAAATTTTGATTTTCTAATATATCTTTTGCAAAGAATTAGGATAGAATAAACAATAAAAGATTTTTATGCTTAAAAGCATTACATGAAAGTTAAATTATATGGGAAAATTAAATGTAAATATTAGTTTAAGAAGAAAAAAAACAAATAAAATTACAAAATATTTTAAATGATCTATTTATAAATACACAAAAATATCATAGTGGCTTGATATCAAGCCACTGTAACATTTAAGTTCTGCTGACACTATACAACAGTTTATTTTAAAGTGTTACTATACTACAAAATTTTAAAAATCCTTTATAATTATATAAACAAGATAAAAACCTTTTAGTTGTTAACTTTATAACATGTGAGGGGCTTTATAGCTTTTTCAAAATTAACTTGCAAGGTTTTTAAAATTTAAAATCTTGAGGAACTTAGTCTCTATATCCAAGGGGTGCTGAAGTCTGCTACTATTCCCAAGCCCAGAAAGGCCTCTCTGGCAGCTTGAGGGGTTGCCTGGGTGACTGACACCTGCCTGAATTGTAAATTTGTTGACTGTTCCTCATGAAAGCCTAACCAACCATACACATGAAAGCAGGTGTATACACACACACACACACACACACAAAAGGTCACCCAGGCCAATTTTCTATTTGTCTGCTCCTTCCTGATTCTCTAGTAAACCACCCGGCTCTCTTGGCAACGGTGGTTCTAGGCAACCATGACAAAAGCAGGTCACATTGTAGATCTCAGAAAAACTGGTCCACTTGGTAAGTACCAAAACCTAAGCTCTGTCAAGGAAAAGGTAAGGACCTCCTGGAATGCGAGCAAAAAGCAAGGATTTTCCCTCAGAGGGCTTGAAAGGAATCTATTGTTCAAACCATATATAAAATCCAAACAAGTGGGCCGAAGATTTAGCTCAGAGGTTCCGGCGCCTGCCTCGCAAGCGCAAGGTCCTGAGTTCGATCCCGGTAACCACATATAACAATGCTGGGCGTGGTGCCTCACACCCACCAGCAATCAACCAGCAATCAGCACCACATTCCACAGTGCCGGGTGTGGTGGCTCATGCTTGTAATCCCAGCACTCGGGAGGCAGAGACAGGAGGATTGCTGAGTTGGAGGTTTGCCTGGGCTACATAGTAAGCTCAGGGCCAGCCTGAACTGCAAAGCGAGACCCTGTCTCAAAAAAAAAAAAAAAATCCAAACAAGTGACCAGATGCAAAATTGCCAAGACAAGTGGCTAGTGGTCTGGAAATTTCACCTTGCTAAAAACAGAAAATTTCCCAGAATCTGGAAAAGCAAACAGCATACAGACAAGACTATGAGATACACATCTAACTAAATAGGCTAAGGAATTCAAATCTAAGACCTCTTGATTCCAAAATTTCCGGCAATAGATGGCATTGTATCTCCTATAAATATATGTCCCAAGTTCTAACACTAGTCATGAATATGATTTTTTTTGGAAAATAAGATCTTTGCAGATTTAAATAAATTATAAAATTGTGCCTGGTAGTACTGGCTAGAAATTCTACACCCTGAGAGCCTGATGCAGGAAGATTGCAAGTTCAAACCAGGCCAGGCAAATTAGCAACTTAGTGAGACCCTATCTCAAAGTAAAAAATAAAAAGGAGCCTGAAGCTCAGTGCAAAGACCCTGGCTTCAATTGTCACAAAACTTCTTTCCTGGTGGACTACGTATGTACCTGCTTCTCAAATATTCTTGCGTACCAATCTTGCCAGTGACCAGATTCATTAATCAGTTAAGTACATTTCTGAGATATGTATTCTGCTGTTGTGTGAGTCTGATGTGTTAACTGCTTGCATCTTATACTTTTACATGAAGCACTGTAAAGCTGGGATATGGTGGGTGTTAAGAAAAAGTTTGAATCTCTTTGGTAGTTTAGAAAAGCTGAGAATACCCTGAAGATGTGACCTTTGAAGAGATCACTCTAAAGAACTAGTGTGACCCCATTCTGTCTTTTATTCTCTTCCTTTTCTCTTTGACAATCTTATTGGGTTTCTCAGCTTCTTATCGGCTTTCTGCAGTGACACCTTAATTATAAAGTCTTTTTGTATTTAACACTCTTTGTCTTAATCTCTTAGACATAACCTTTGTCTAAGGTTATATAGGTAAAAATTATACTAAATCCAGAATTGCTGATATATTTGAAATCAAATCTTAGCAATCTTTACTGCAGTACAGCAGCAGTTAAAATCTAAGTACATTTTCTGAGGCTTAAAAAAAATTAATGAAGCAGGGCTGGTAATTTAGTTCAAGTGGTACTGCACCTACTTTAGAAGCACAAGGTCCCAAGTTTCAACCCTGGTATCATGAAAAGAAAAGAAAAGAAGAAAAGAAAAAAGAGGAAAGGAAAAGAAAAGAAAAGAAAAAGCAAGCAAGCAGTAATGATGCTCATGATTGATAAAATAATTAGAAATTACAAGTACTTTTAAGAAACTAACTTGCTGTTGGCCTCATCCAGGCACCACTACCCTTGAGCTTGGAAAGAACTCATAGTTTTCTAAAAACTTCTTCAGAAATTAATACAACCTTTAAAAATCCAATGAATTCACTCAGAGCTCAATATAAGGAATTTTTTTTTCTCTGTATAGGCTGAGATAGGTAGAAGAAATAAGGAAAAGAAACAATCTACCTGAGAAACAACATCCCATAGGACTCTACTCTTCAATTTTGAGGTCAGAAATAAGCCAGTTTCACAAGAAAAGCTTGACGTAGTGATTTGGGGCAAGAAGGCAACATAGACACCACACAGGGGAAATACAATTAATATATCCAACATTTACACAGAGAGAAAAATTTATTCTTTTCATTAATTCAATAACACATGCTTTTAAAATGCTTTTAAGGTAAAATGTACAGGGTCACATTAGATCTATTCATATATTAGTCGATGGTAAATATTCAGCTTAATTTTTCTCTTAATTTTCATCAGTGCATTGTTCTGTTTTTGACATAATAATTTTCAAAATGGATGTATTCTGTTCCTAAGAACTTCTAAGATTTCTTCCCTGAATTCCACGCATAAGAAAACTGGACCATGGTAATTGCTGCCACCTTGTGGATTGATGACAGCAATGCAAGAGTCTTATTTCCTAAACAGCATCCACTTATTCAAACATTCATACATTCAACCTTTCACTCAACATTTACAGTCTATGCCAGAGCCTGGTGAGGTGTAGGGACATAAAATGACCAAACACAGTCTCTGTTCTCAGGTGTAGCCATCAGACACATCCTTCTTGCATGCAGGTGACTGAGGAACTCAAGACTTTCCTTTTGGAATACACCCAAAGTTTGCTGATAGTCAATCTAACTCCATCTCATGTGATTTCCTGTTATGAAAAGTTTCCTAGGCAAGACTCCCTGATGATTCTTGCTGATTCTTTTCCACCAGCAGGAAAGACAAGGGAATGCACAGTGCTGACCAGAACCCCAGAGTACCTTTCCTTTGCTTCTCAAGGTCAAATCTCCATCCATTTTCTTCCTGCTCTGTGTTCCAGAAGACTAAACTGCATGCATGGCTGCTACCCCTCTCTAGCACACATACTTCCAGTTTCATTCAGATGATAATAAGAATGGGCAGAAGATCTGCAAAAGAAAAAAGAATCAGGTTATTATATTTATGCCCAGATTCAGGCCACCTGATGCTTACAGCACTTTTCAATGATAGGAGTCAATGCATCCCTTTCTTTGCACTGAGGTGGTACCAGTGACCAACTGTTACTGGTGACAGGGTGGCCCTGCTCCTGCTGCATTAATGCTAGGAATGCACTTTGTAAAGAAGCTTTTCATATTGTCTTAATTTGAAATTTGTTCCTGTTTGACATTGAAGAAACCAATGTTATTGAGTATATGAATTCTATATAAATGAATGAACTTCATAACTGAACAAAGCAAGAGTATGAATGGATGAATTAAGGGTGAATAAATGAGTGAATGAGTGTTGAAATGAATGCGTTCAAGCAGAATGTAGGCATGTTGAATATATTAATATTTCCTGGCAAAATAAGTTTATAATGACTGAGCAAATGAATGGTTCCCATTCTAAAATATGAGTGGAACCAAGATTGAATGAAGAATAAATTTGTAAAAATGTGAATGAAGGGCCGGAGGGTTAGCTCAGTGGTTCCGGCGCCTGCCTTGCAAGCGCAAGGACCTGAGTTCAATCCCCGGTAACCACATATAATGCTGGGCGTGGTGGCTCACGTCTGTAATCCCAGCACTCGGGAGGCAGAGACGGGAGGATTGCTGAGTTCGCGGCGGCTTGCCTGGGCACCATAGTGAGCTCAGGGCCAGCCTGAACTACAAAGCGAGACCCTGTCTCCAAAAAGCAAAAAAAAAGAAGTGTAGACCTTGAGAAGATCCTATAGGATCATGAGACGTGTAAACCTAATTCATAACTGCTCA
>PVIC010043224.1:0-15521 GCA_004025085.1 Thryonomys swinderianus | reverse complement strand
TTTCTTTTCTTTCTTTCCAGGGTCTGGCTTTGTAGTTCAGGCTGGACCTGAGCTCACTATGTACCCCAGGCAAGCCTCAACTCACAGCAATCCTCCTGCCTCTGCCTTGCCAGTGCTGGGACTACAGGCATGAGGCACCACACCTGACACTGTGGTATGTGGTTACTGGGGATCAAATTTGGCACCTTGCACTTGCAAGGCAGATGCTGGAACCTCTGAGCTAAATCCCGGCCCTGTCTGGTTTTTATTGTTTTCCCTCAGAATTTTTAAGATAGCTTCTGGAGCTGAGCCCTAAACAAATAATTTTATTCCTTGTCTCTGAGTTTTATTTCAAGCAGAATTCTACTTCAACAAGTGGAACAAATCAGACATTTTATAAAGAATAGGAGTTTATAGCAGCAGGATATGCAAGCAGCATGGAGTGGATTTTCCTTAGACATTAACTTTGTTTTAATTTGCTATTTATATTCATAAAGTTAAAAATGTGATTGGACATAGTTGAAAAATTCTTTATTCTCATTCCTAGTTTTTAGTCCTAGAGTAATCATCATTAAAGACAATCAGTACCACTGGATTGTACATACTTGTTCTTCTAGAAATATCTTGTACATATGAAATAAAATCCAGTGGTACCTTGCTTCATGAATGCTTTTGTTTGCTTACAGTTTGGTTCACAAGCACAAGGAAAATTCTGTTTGCAAACCCTCCATCAAGTGGCAAACATGACCATATTCATCTTTCCCACACAAATACAAATGTGGCGAGTATTTTCAAAATCAGACAACAAATTGTGAGCCAAGATACTATTATATGTGAAAACCTATTTTTCCCTTTATTGAGTTTATTGGTGCATTTTAGCAATACATTGTAATCACATTCATTGAGTGTGTGTACCTGTACGTGATGTATCTTGATTCTCATTTTTCCCCATTCCCTTCAACCCTCACACCTATATATATATATATATATATATATATATATATATATATATATATATATATGAGCTTTGTTTCCATTTTTTTGGTTTTATCATCAATTTTTTATTTCCTTCCTTTCCTTTCCCTTGGCCCCATCTCCCCTTTCCCTTTGAACATTTTCTATTTCAGAGAATGTATGATATTGTAAAATCTATTTTAAAGGACAAATAATTAGTACTACTTAAAATTTTTTTTGAGGCAGGATCCCACTTTATTTATTTATTTATTTATTTATTTATTTATTTATTTATTTATTTATTTATTGAGACAGGGTCTCGTTTTGTAGTTCAGGCTGGCCCTGAGCTCACTATGTAGCCCAGGCAAGCCCTGAACTCAGCAATCCTCCTGTCTCTGCTTCCCGAGTGTTGGGATTACAGGCGTGAGCCACCAAACCCAGCAGGGTCCCATTTTATAGTGCAGGCTGGCCCTGAACTCACTAGTAGCCCAGGCAAGCCTCAAACTCAGTAATCCACCTGCCTCTGCCTCCCGAGTGCTGGGATTACAGGTGTGAGCCACCACACCCAGCATTGTGGTATATGGTTACTGGGGATAGAATCAGAGACCTTGAGTTTGCTAGGGTGGTGCCGGAACCACTGAGTTAAAACTCTGGCCCTAATACTTATTTTTTATATTTTAATTTTTCCATTTAATATGCCAAGAAGTGTATTTTACGACATGAACCTTTTAAGTAGTTATGGGAGGGCTGGGGATTTAGCTCAGTGGTTCTGGCATCTGCCTGGCATGCGTAAGATCCCAAGTTCAATTCTTGATACCACAAGCCACATTGCCAGACATGGTAGCTCACATCTGTAATCCTAGCACTCAGGAAGCAGAGGCAGGAGGATTGCTGAGTTTGAGGCCTGAACTACAAAGCAAGACCCTGTCTCAAAAAAACTTAAAAAAAATAGTTATAAGGGCTTGCTCTTTAAATGTTTTTCCTAGGCTGTTCTTTGCTTTTAACATTAAATTATTAAAACAGTGCATTAAATTATTAAGTATTAATTATTAAGTACATTATTTTAAAGTAAATAAATCTTAAAAGTTACTATAGACCACTAGATGGTGTTGTTAGTACAAAAAATGAAATATGCACTATATATACTTTCAAAAAAATTATACACTTCAAAGAAAAATTTAACTATTGTAGAACTGTATTAAATAGACTAAAAATAAAAGTTAAGCTCCTAGGTACTATTCATTAAAGGTATCCATAATACTGACATAGGAGGAAATGTAACTTCCAACCTTTTAGATGTCAAATATGTGGATTTTGTGGTTTCACAACGTTGAAGAATGAAGTCATAAACCAAAAGAAGTTAGGAGAGTTTTGTTGGAAATGAGGAGAGAAGAACAGACCCTGGATTTCCAAGAGGCGTCCTGGATAGGGAGATCCCTGAGGCCCTTTGTCAGGGGACATTCATACAACAGCCTCACAATGTCGGAACAACATGGGCCATACTACAGTGAGCCAATTGAATTACAAGTATAGCTGCTTAGTTAACATCAATCCAGTAGGGAAGAAGGTCATGTAACAAAGGTACATGGAAAGAACAAAAAAGCATTTCTTTGGAAGGGTTAGTTTTGGACACTCTGATCACCTCCCTGAGTGACTATCTGGACTTCCTGGGCCAGGCGATGCTAATTACAGTTTAATCTCCAATTATTGTTTATCCCTCAGAGAAGCATGTAGGCCTGGGCCTTACATCTTCAGTGTGCCTCTAGCCACAGTTCTTTTTTTGTAACCAAAACTCAAACTCAGGACCTTGTGCTTAGCAGACAGGCATGTTACCACTGAGCTACATTCCTAGCCCCAGCTGCAATTTTGGCACCTTTAATTTTCACTGGCTTTGTTGAGAGTGTAGCCACTTTCTAAGTGTACAATAATTTCTAATTTAGCTGCCTAAAATAACCTCATAAAGATATTTTCCAGTTATCTGTATTTTTTATCTATATTTTTTATATATGTGTACGTACTCTTATAAGAATTCTAATATCAGTCAGTATGCGTAGATTAATTTCACTGTTCAAGGATTTGTTGGATGAATTGTTTTAAATAGCCAAAATGTTATAAAATAGGCCACGATTTGTTTCAGCTAAGAGTAGATAGGTTATGGCAGGAGTTTTGCAGAAACTATAGTGCAGAAACTATAGTGCAGAAACCATCCTCAGACATCCAGCCTGGTGTACTGGTGGAGCAGTCTATGCTCGACTGCTTTTTTTTTTTTTTTTTGAGACAGGGTCTCGCTTTGTAGTTCAGTCTGGCTCTGAGCTCCCTATGTAGCCCAGGCAAGCCTCGAACTCAGCAATCCTCCTGTCTCTGCATCCCAAGTGCTGGGATGACAGGCGTGAGCCACCACGCCCGGCTCGACTGCTTTTTTCTCAGAGTTTAGAAGGCACAACCTGAGAAGGAATGCTTCAAGCCATGTGGTAGGAGAGCCGATTCCATTCAAATCTTTCCAGTCTGTTCTCCCTCTGCCACTGTCTCTCTCCCTTCATTCCTAGTGTTCTGACCCCCTTCCCCAACACTGTGCTGGCTGCTCAGTGAGCTCTTTCCCCTGGAAACTTGTCATCTTTCATTATTGTAAATGAAGTCTTAGAGTTCTCCTTTGATAATTTCCTCTCCTCTGTATTCTGTTTTTCAAGAACTCCTGTTATTCAGGTGACCTATCTCCAACTGAGTCCAACTTTTTCTTTGTTTGTGGTAGTGTCCCAGTTGAGTGGGCCGAAAATAGTTCACATTCTTGTATATGACAAGGAAAGAATTATCAAGCGTTACGCCTTGTGTTATAAGTTTTACGTTGTGAGCAGCTATGATTATTGAGGATCCCGGTACTGGCAAAAATACGCAGAAGGGCAGAGTAGGGAAAAGGGCTTCGTCTCTCAGGTTTCTAGTACTTTCAGGGCCAGATGCCTCTGCTGAAGGTGCCGCCTGTTCTCTCTCTCTCTCTCTGATGTCCGCCATCTACGTGGCTTCCTATGCTTCAGCCTGGCTAATTGTTAGGCTGGTGTCGTGTTTATGGTTGAGTGGGGAGAAGGGAAATGTCTCCCTAACGTCCCCGTTTTAGGATTAGGGGAGCATGGATCACCATTAGGCTGGTGTGGCGTGTACAGCACTAGAAGTGGGCATCAAACCCAGAGGCCTCTCCCACCGCGACTTCCCCAGCCCTTTTCCTCCTGGGCGGAGTCCTGCCTTACTGCCTAGGCTGGGCCCCTCGGGCGCTGAGACCGCAGGCCTGTACTATCACGTCCCCTTGAGTTAATATTTTATTGCTCTTTTACTGTCACCTTTGAAGTTAATTTTTGCCTTGTGAAATGTGACGGGTAGCTTTTTACAAAAGATCCATTGTGTACATGTCAAGTTTAGAACTGTATAGATGTGTAGGTTGAAAACATCAGCAGTAAATGGAAATAGACTCTCAGGAGGAGCAACTTCTTGATGAGGAGGCCAAGCTCAGAGCTCCCACATCCATTTTATGGGACAGAGCACAAAAGTGTTTCCTTCACCTACTTTGTGGGCTTATCACATGGTGCGGAGGACTTTGAGGATGACATTTAGCCAATAATCAGATCGTTAACTGCTCTTTGAGGTCCAGTTTAGACAATGCAACAAACAACTCAATCTCCTGTTTTATTAGACCAAAGCCTCAGCAATAAAAATCTTAAGCAACTTTTTAAGTGCTTTTAGGGTATTTTAAATTTTGTTTAATTTACAAGAATCAGAAGTCATCAAGGCTGGATACTTGCATAATATTTCAGTAGTGGTTTATACAGGAAAATAAGCTGTAAGCAATTTGGTATCAATAGTTACAATCCCAAGAGGTATTTACCATGTCCTGCCTTCACTCTCACACAACCAAATGCAGAAGGTTGCTATAGTATTTGAATTCTCTGGCTTTCCTTCAGATGTTTCAACGTGCTGCTTACTGTCCAGAGCATAATCCCCAGCACTGTGAACATGACAGATTTCACTTTGCCATAAGATGGCTATTTGGGGGCTGGAGGGTTAGCTCAGTGGTTCTGGCACCTGCCTCGCAAGCGCAAGGTCCTGAGTTCGATCCCCGGTAACCACATACAATGCTGGGCGTGGTGACTTACATCCACCAGCAGTCAATACCACATACCACAGTGCCGGGCGTGGTGGCTCATGCCTGTAATCCCAGCACTCGGAAGGCAGAGACAGGAGGATTGCTGAGTTCGAGGCTTGCCTGGGCTACATAGTGAGCTCAGAGCCAGCCTGAACTACAAAGTGAGACCCTGTCTCAAAAAAAAAAAAAAAAAAAAGATGGCTATTTGACCCTGTTGAACTTAAATAAGGAGATAGTAAGAGTCTGCCTGACTTAACTGCATAAGGAAAGGAACCAGAAGTGAGAGAAGTGTTTGACACAACTATCAATGGAAGAACAACATGACAAAGAGTTAAGAATGGCTGGAGGGGCTGAGAGGGACCCTGGCTGAAACCAGAGAGGAAATTGGTGCCTTAGACCTCTGTCCATAAGGAACTGTATTCTCTAAGAGCGAGAATGAATTTGGGAGTGGATTCTTACCCCCATACTTCAAATGTGAGCTGAACTCAACTGACCCCTTAATTTCAGTGCTGGGATACTGTGAATACACAACTCAGTCCCCTGCATAACTTCTGATCCCTTAGGCCTGCTAAACTGTACTGCTCTATGCAGCTATGTTTCTGGGAATGTTTACCCAGCAGTAGAAAACTGCTGGTATCTGCTGCTAACAGAAGTAAAACCAATTCCAGACCTTTAACTCTGGAAGGCAGGACGGAACCCAGGAGAGATAGCATCTCCCAAAGTAAACAATCAGGTCACTGCACAGGACCTCATCCCAGAAGCCAGACTGCCCACGGAGCTTCACACACACAGACCAGCAGTGTTTAGACAACTTGCAGGCTGTCCCGCCTGCCTCAGCCATTTAAATATTTACAAGTCTAGTACACATGTGATTTTAGATCTGGTAGTTTTGACATAATTCAGTATCAGGAATGACTTAGCAGTTGGGTGTCTGGAAGTGTAAATTCATTTATAAGACCAATTTCCAATTGATCTGGGTCTGGACTTTTCACTTAGATGTTATCAACATGTAGTTAGGATTCAAAGAGGACTTAGCATTTCTGATTAGGTATCCATCGTGAAAGATTATAGCTGAGATTGTAGGCATGCGCCACCGTGCCTGGCCCCACACTATCTTTTATGTGTCAATCAGCACAATTTTGTTGATTAGCACTCTAGGTGATGAAGTTTTCTGGGGGTGAAGAGTCTATATATTTTTAAATATATAAAATATAGAAACATTTATAAATGTTATATACAAATATAATCACATATTTATGAATATATAAATATATTTACTTTTAGTACCTAAATATCAGTAAGACTAAAAATCGTGTTGAAATCTAGCTTTCCCATTTACTAACTGCGTGAAACTCAGTTTCTTCTCAAGTATAATGACAGCCTAATATCTGGTTAGTATGTTTAGTTATTTTTTTAAAAAACAAAATTAATTGCCTTGTACTCACTGGGCATATAGTAGCTATCATTTTCCATTATCTGCTCTAAGAGGCAGAAAAATGGTGATTCGTATGTATGTTTGGGACACAAATCCCAAAGCAAAATACAAATTAAAATACTTTTTCCTAACACATTGATGATTTTACCATGAATTCAAAGAAAAGTTCACAAACATAAAAGTCGACCTCTGATTTCTTAGTTGGCTACATTAAGAGAACTGTGGCCGGTGACTCTGATACTTGAGAGCCCCTCACACTTGGAAAGAGCAGCGGGGTTCACCCCGGAGACAGTGCGGGAAATCTCCGGAGCACACCTCCATAGCGGAGGTGCACGGAGGTGCATGCGCAGAGCATGTCCGCCAGAGGGCAGCATTGCGGCTCCCGTCCTGGATGACGGTATCTGAATTTAATCAGTTGTGCTAGTTTTAATCACGCTAGCTTCCAGCTTGGGCGGGGCCGGGGGGCGGACGCAGACTTTTCAGGCAAAGGCATCTAATATATATACGTGGTACCCTTAAAAGTGAGCAGTACGGGGTACTGCAGAGGAGCCAAAAAGTGAGCCTCTAAAAGGAAAATTCAGTATAAAAACGCTTTTCTTTAAGTATTTTCTTTTTTAGCACCCATGAAAAATCCTGCTATCTTACGGGGTTCCACAGTCAGCACAGTGTTCATAAACCAGGAGGAAGTCAGGGAAGGTTAGCTTGAACAGGAAGCATATTCAGCATGTGCTTTTTGCTGGTATTTTTCAGAAAACCTAATTAGAACCCAAATTTGTAAACGGTTCACAGTTTTTATAAAGTGTTTTACACTAACTCCCAGAGTCCTAAGAAGTAGGTTACTCACTCACTTTAGTTAACATCTGTTGCAGAGAATTAACTTACCCACAAACAGCAGATTCATGACAGAATTGCTGCCTGAACCTGAGCAGCAAGAACTGTTACTTGCTACACCAAGTTTCACCCTGATGTAAGATGTGCGTCATCCTTCAGTCTGAGGTTTTAGAATTTTGTCTGTGCCACATAAAGAGGTGTTGTTTAAATATTTTCCCATTAAATATTTAATTATTATATAAAGATGACACATTTCAATATGCATAATATACTTTGATGCTCTTCGAAGCACAGCAGAGGACTAGGGGTTTAGCTCATTGGTTCCGGCACCTGCCTCATGAGTACAAGGACCCTGGTTTGATTCCCGGTACTACACACCACAATGCCGGGCATGGTGAGTCACACTTGTAATTCCAGCACTTGGGAGGCTGAGGCAGGAGGATTGCTGTGAGTTCCGGGCTGGCTGGGCTACCTAGTGAGCTCAGGACCAGCCGGAACTACAAAGTGAGACCCTGACTTAAAACAAAAACAAAAACGAACAAACAAAAGAACACAGCAGAACCATTAGCACCAACAGATTAATTAACATGCCTATCATCACCCATGCTGTGCATTAGAGCCACAGCACTTGTTCATGTTACAAGAGACAGTTTGTGTCCTTTGACCAACATGTCCTCACTTACTGCAACCCCTAGCCTCTGGCAGTCACCTCTCTATGCCCTGATTCTATGACTACACTTGTTTTAGATTCCACATGTAAGTGAGAATCACATGCTATTTACCTTTCTTTCTTTTTTTTTTTTGAGACAGGGTCTCACTTTGTAGTTCAGGCTGGCTCTGAGTTCACTATGTAGCCCAGGCAAGCCTCGAACTCAGCAGTCCTCCTGTCTCTGCCTCCCGAGTGCTGGGATTACAGGCGTGAGCCACCACTCCCGGCACTGTGGTATGTGGTATTGATGGCTGGTGGGTGTGAGTCACCATGCCCAGCATTCTATGTGGTTTCTGGGGATCGAGCTCAGGACCTTGCGCTTGTGAGGCAGGCACTGGAACCACTGAGCTAATCCTCTAGCCCTGCTATTTACCTTTCTGTGGTGGCTCATTTCTTTGGCATAATATCTTCCAGATTTATGAAACTGTTATTTTAGCTTTTTTTATGGTTGAATAATAACCCATCACATATTTGTACTATATTCTCCTTATTATTTTTCTTGGCCCATCTGAATTATACAAACAAATGGTTTCATTTTGGTATATTCATGCCTATATGTAACATACTTTGGCCGTTCTGCTTCCACTGCTTGTTTTCTCTGCCCCTTCCTCACGAGTCCTGTAATTCCAGAACAAGCATGACCTGTGTGATATTGACTCGCTATTTGCACCGTCCTTGTTTACTCCATCAGGAACCAGTTTAGTCTGTACTTATCATCTGTACTTTTCACATGAAATGCTCACCAGTGCATATATTTTTATTGTAAGTTAATCACGGGGCTGAGGATTTAGCCCAATGGTTCCATTGTCTGTCTTGCAGGCGCAACGTCTTGAGTTCGATCCCCAGTACCACACTCTACAGTGCCGGGCATGGTGCCTCAAGCCTGTAATCCCAGCACTCGGGAGGCAGAGGCAGGAGGATTGCTGTGATTTCGAGGCTTGCGTGGGCTACATAGTGAGCTCAGGGCCAGCCTGAACTACAAAGGAAGGCCTTGTCTCAAAAAATAAATAAGTAATCACGTATCTCCAGCTTAACAAGACTGTACAGTAGCTTTCTTGGCCTTGAAGACAGTGATGAATAGAGAGCAGAGCTTGACTTGAGACTGTACGGGCTCACTAGAGGACTGTCTGCTGCTCAGCTTCAGCGCAGTGAGTCTCGGAGGTGAATATCATGAGAGTAACTCACATTGTCTTTGGAAACCTTGCCAGAAGCCACAAATGCCTGCAGGAGCTGGGTTGGTGACACGGTGAGGTAAGTGTACCTCGTCCTCGACGACTCAGTCCAGCCAGTGGTTTTCGTCTTCCCAGGTTCTGTAGGGAGAGTGGAAGAGGACCTCGCTTTCCTCAGCTCTGCTCTAGGAGCAATCACACGTCCATGGCGTGGAGTCCTTGGCCCAGGGGAGCTGATGCAGAAAGCTGCTCTGTGTCGGTCTGCAGAAAAATCCCACCTAAGAAGACACACTTCTCAGTGCCCTCGACCAGTGCGGGGGAGGGTAGTTGTCATGTCCTCTCGCGAGATCCTCAACTTTTTAAAGAGAAGTTGAGCTCCCTGGTACTTGTATGACGTCTTCTCACCTAAAAGAAGTTTTCGGTTAACACAATTCTAACCACACCAGGGGGTGTGAAGAAGCCTGCGGGCAGCATCAAGCCCGTAGGCTATCAGCTTCCAGCCCCCCGGATTACATCTTTCTGGAAGAGGTTTCTCCCCAGCACCTGACCTGAGTGATCCCCGTTCTACTAAATGCCTCCTCTGAGAGCCAAGTTCTCAGAAGCTCAGCGAATCTATAAAACCGACTTACAGTCTGCTCTGTACCACCTGCTCCTCCCCTGCTGCCGCTTCTTCAGTACAGCCCCATCGTGCTCTGTTGCCTTGGCTCCAGCTCGCCAGGTGTTGCAGCACCTACCTCTGTCCTTGGCAGCGTCAGCAGCCACGTCTTCCCTGCTGCAGTTCTGTCGCCTCAGCCCTCATCCCCCTGCCCGGCCGTGACCACACCCATCTGGCCTGTTGCTGGTTCTCACCTCGCTATGAGTAACGGGCCCCTGATATTCATTGTCTTGCTTTTCCTTATTTTGCCATGAGGCAGTTCGTAAGACTGAAATCGGATCACATAGCTTTCCAGCTGAAGATCTCTACGTGACTTCAGATTCATATGAGGATGGAGTCCAGTGTGGCTTGATTTTTACAGTCTCTGTCTCTCTGGTTCCACTGAATCATTCACTTGGCAAATGTGACAGACACACCGTGAGCTCTGCTGTATGGCAGTGAACACAGCCGGCCAACACCTTGGCCTTTGGCACTGCTTTCCAAGTGTTAATCTGCATGTGGCTTGTTATAGATGTGCACTCATGGGCTGAGTCTTTGTTCTACCCACACCTAAGGACTGTTGTGTCTCAGGCAGCACTGTGGATTGAAAACAATCCTAGGGAGAAGAAGATGGAGACATCTCCATGACCATGATACATTCCCATCACCACTAGGGCCTGCTCTTTGGAGTTTTACCCCCATTTCCAAAGTAATATTGGAAAATGTAAGTGTGAGTATCTTTTGAGTTTTGTTTTGGCTTTGGAGCTAACATTTCCAAAGGTCACAGATTTGGAAATAGTATACTATTTATAAATTTATACTATAAATAGTATACTATTTAGATTTTGTAAAATTAACCACAAATTAACCTCAAATTAAGCCTCAAATTAAGCCTCAAATTAACCACAGGACATTGGTGGTTAACCAAATAAATGAGAAAATAAATCCATGGGTGTGGGGACATGATTGTGACATGGCCATTCTTGCTTGGTTTATCCTAGAAAGTGCACCAATTTTTTTTAACTTCCTTGCTTTTTTTTTTTTTTTTTTTTTTAGCTCCATAGTCCACTTACAGATTCTATATCCCATATTGGAACTCATTATCTCTTTTTACTTATTTTTGGCATCAGGATGGAACTCAGGACCTCAAGCTTGCGAGGTAGGCGCTCTGCCTCTGGGCTAAATCCCTGGCTCCTCTTTTTATTCCAATATGAGGTTCTTCAGAAATTTGTTCTATATGCCTGTTAGTTCTGCATGTGTCAGAAAGACAGGGTTAAGTGCTGAGAGGAGGAGGTTGATCGTGGGCATTTGAAGCAGAGAGAGAGATAGATACAGAAAAGAGGTGAAAATGCTGGGAGAGTCTGAGGAAAGTGATTCGATCCAGCCCAGGAGTCCAAACCATAGGCATCTGAGCTGGTTCTTAAAAGAAGTTTAGATTCTCAGTTGGCAGAAAGGCAGATAACTAGAACCAGTTGGATGAAGATGCCAAGCGAAAGTGGAAGGACATGAAGGTTCAGCCTGAGTGCTGGAGACAGCATTGTGTGAAGAGGCTCCCGTGAAGGCTCCTGCAGGGCGAAGAAGGGGAGAGACAGCAGGAACCCAAGCCTGCCTGGTGTCAGATCATACTGCATGTGAGGCAGAGAAGGGGGTCAGAATATGGGGTGAGAACAAGAAGCACTTCTGGGATTCTTACATGGAGACCTTTTTAAATTTAAGACAGGGTCTCATTATGTAGTTCAGGCTGGCCTTGGACTTGTGGTGACCCTCTTGCCTTGGCCTTCTGAGCGTTTGTATAACAGGCCTGTGTCACCATGCGCAGCCTGGGTACAGACTTTTAAATAACTTCAGGAGGCTATTGCACATCTGTGAGATCAGAACCTCCATCAACCTTTCCAGGCCTGCATTCCTTAGGTGCGTTGTTTTCTTTTTAAATTTCTTTTTCTACAGGATTATGTCAAATGTGTGCCTGTATAGCGCGTGGCTCTCAGGACTGGCAGGACCATTTCCTGCATGCTCCATGGGGACTGTCCTGCTAGTCTGCCTGGATGGAAGACTCAGCAGTAAATCCAGGAGCAAAAGTTAATTTTCTTAGAAAATTCCAGGAGCAGAAGCGTTGGCAGGTTTTAAAAACAAAATTTACAGCTTTAATAAAACCGATAAAGTCTTTCTAACTTTTATGGTGAAATGTGATGTGATATTCTGTGGAGATCAGGCAGACTGTCCACAGGGCTGCTGCTGGGAACTGAGTGTCATCATCTAAAGTGAGACCCAGGAATCCTGTCCGCCTTAGGATCCTGGTAAGTTCCAGGAGCCAAGGAGAATGGATATGGAGTGGAGCTGAAGCAGGATGGTGCCAGGTGTTCCTTAGGTGCCATTGTGCAGATGGAAATCCAGGAAAGTAAGAGGATCCTGGGGGCTGAGAGGGGCTGTGCCAGCCCCTCACCGGCTATGCCGGTTCCTCTGAGTTTCACCTTCATTCTAATATGGCTATATGTTCATTGAGTTAAAGCGGGATAGAAAACAATGTGCACTTTTATCATCCTTATTTATCTTTCCCAGATCCAGTGAGAAGAACTTTGCACGTAATGACAGATCGCGGGCATTCAGCCCCGAATGGAGAGGCTGGCTGCGATCCATCATCGTGACATTTCAGCTTTAGTAAACGTGGCTGCTCACAGGCAGACACAACACGAGTGAAATTGGAGGGAGCAAGTTTTTAGGAGAGCGATGCATCAATAAGAGAAGGGACGGAGGAGGGTACTGATGGCACACGTCCCCCGGCACTTAGCAGCACCAGCAATTTCACCTCAAGCTCAATCAAAATTCTCTTACATTGTATTTTTTTTCTCTTAGAATGAATATCTAAAGAGCATATATCTTTGTTGCTGGGGAGTGATACAGAGACTCTTAAATCAGATGAAATACAAGTTGGTAGCGGTTTTACCAAGATTGCTAAATCCTCCTTGAAAGATGAATCAGAGGCAGGGAACACATAGGTTTAATTTTGATTTGGTTGGCTATAAAGCCAAACAATTTCATTTTTTTGTGAGTCTGATGCTGTGGGTTTTCATAAAGGGCTGGCTTATCACTGAATCAAATTGGAAGGAGACCATGCAAAAAGGATCAATTGTTCTATGACCCTAGTTCTACTTTCAGAGAGTGAAACAGTCACAAAGGTTATTATTTAAGAGAGTGAAAAGATTTTAAAAGCCATCTATGAAATTATATATATAGACACACACATACACACACACACACACACACCAGAGAAGTAAAGGTGATCGCTAGATTAGAAAAGGTAGATGCCTTAAAGATATGAGAGTGGAAAATGGTTGTTTAAAGTGCTTACAATAAGATGTTTAGTTGAGACCATGAGGGCCAAATTAGTTCAGACAGTGTGTAGGGAATTATATGGATCTTTAATATTTAGCATCCTAATCTAATTTCATTCACCCAGGTCTGTAGCTACAGTTGTTCCGGTGATCCCTGAACCCAACATCTTGTAATTTGAGACAGGGGAAAAATAGTGTCAAATTCAACACAGTCCAGATGGAGCCCCTCAGTCCAAGTCAGAGAGATATGTTCTAGTTAGGCTACATTAACGTGCGTGATAGGAGACTGGGCTACAGTGTGTGGGGAGCTCCACATGTCTCTTTCATGATGCATCATACTGACTGATTAGCTGCTCCTCAGAGCTCCAGGAAGTAAACGAGGTTTATCATTTTGTGAAAATAAGAAAGTAGGCAAACATGTTGTAGAAGACTTCATCTTTTTTTTTCTGATCTTCGCGCACACACACACACACACACACACACACACACACACCCCTGAAAAGAGCCTTCCTGTTAGAATAAAAGCTTGATTCGTGCCGGACTGAGTGAAAACAGGAAGTGCACTAGAGTCTCCCGTGGCTCTGAGAGTAGGAAGTCTTCCCAGACCCGAGGCTAGTCAGGACTGCAGTGTTACCGAGAGGCAGGAAGCACCCTTTGTCAGCCTGTTTTGCTCTTCCCCCTGCGGATCACTTCTCTATTTCTCAGTTCAAGTAATAGTTTCAAATGTATTAATGTAGGGCCACATGTGACATTGGATGGAGTTGGAGGTCACTGCCCCAGAGTGCAGGAAACCAAGGAAGAATTTGGAGGACAGAGGAAAAAGTGTGATTATGATAGAGGAAGTTGATGTGAATTTGTAATGGGAACTTAAAACACTTCAAAAGTTTTGAGACGGCAAAAGGAGGCAGAGGAAAGGTGGCTGCTTACCTAGTCTTGGATCTCAATGTGTCTATTAACTCGTTTTTTATTCTCTGACTTGGGGTCTGTTAGGCTGGAGCAGATCGAGAGGAACACTGTGTCCATTTCCTCCTGTGCAGAGGAAGCAGTGATGGTCTTTGGAAAGACACTGTTCATGATTATGTGATGGGTTAGTTAGCAGAGAGGCAGGGTGAGGGCTGTGTAAGTGCACAGACAAGCCAGATACATCCCTAGATGACTGATCTTTCCTCACCATCAATCTCTCTATCTTTCTACTTTTACTTGCCTAAACTTGGTTATTTGAAAAAGTTTGACCTTAATAAGATTTCTTGTGCTAGGTGGCTATGAGCCACCTAGAATTTCGCTGTATTTTGGGGGTTCCCCACTGAAGGTTGAACGTGATCCTCCTTTGCACCGAGCTACATGATAGTCCATCCATTTTGGGGACAGTCTTGTTATGTCACCTAGGCTTGGCTTGAACTTGTGTTCCTCCTGCTTCAGCTTCCTAGGCTGGTGGGAGTACAGGCATGTGCTACCGTGTCATTGTGGCTGCGTCTTTATTGAATTTCAGTTGATGCTTCCATGTAGAAAGCATCGGTGAGTGGCCCATATCATCAGCACAAGACAGCACAGGCCAGGCATCGCCCACAGTGTGCAGCCTGTGCTGAGCATCTCATCTGTGTTAACTTGGGTGGTTCATTAATGCATCCAGTGACAGACACTTATTTCCCCATTTTCGGAGGGAGGAAGTAGAGGCACAGCGAGACTGAAGAACTAGCGAGGGGGATACACAGGGAGGAAGTAGAATATGAATCTCAGAATGCAGACTTCTCAAACTTCCTCAACTCAGCTATGTTCTCAAAAGGCTTCAAAAGTGTCTACATCCAGAAGCAGTCTATGTGTCACACTGAGGACATGGATGGGTCTGAGTTAAGAGATGGTGTGGCTGATTGCTGGCTGTTGTTATGTCTCACAGAGGATTGAATGAAGAAGACTGTGATGGTTGAACCTGTTTAACCTACTAGAGGATTAGAAAAAGACAGATTATTGTGGTGATACTTTATATGGGAGGATTATCTGGCAACCCTGTGATGGTTTGGTGGAGAGAACAAGGTGATGAGAATCAGACAGAACCAAAGAGGGAGACCAGTTATAAGTGATACTGTAATCACTCATGATTTAGGTTTGGGGCTGTGATTTCATGGAGAAGACAGAAGATGTAGAAAATACAAATAAAGAGCAAAATAGAAGACAGATGGTAGGAAAGAGGGAGATAGACCTTTTGCAAAAGAGAAGGCGATCAAGAGATGGGGGGTAGGAAGGGAGAAGATGAAAAAGGAATTAGCATTAGTTATGCACATACACTGACTCCATATAAAGAATGTGGTTATTGGGCCAGAGATTTAGCTCAGTGGTTCTGGCGTCTGCCTC
>PVIC010043223.1:0-15484 GCA_004025085.1 Thryonomys swinderianus | reverse complement strand
AATTTCTAATAGTTTTCTGATGCTTAACAAATTGGGTATGTTTGAGATGATGTACCTTTATTGGTGCAGTTAGTTAATTATGAAGAGAGTAGGGACTGTCCCTTTCAAAATTATTTATAGAAGTTAATATGTATAATGCCTTAGTTTAACAAATGTAAGAATTTTGACATTAACAACTTTTACTTTATTATGTGTGAATGACTAAAGACTTTAATGATCAAACGAGAGTTGGCAAAAGATACTGAATTACGATCACAAAGTTGGGAGAGATTTTTGCCACAGTTCAAACACAAAAATGTGAATAAACGCAAAGAACCAAAGAAGAAAACTGTTAAGAAAGAGTACACGCCATTCCCACCACCACAGCCTGAAAGTCAGGTTCGTATTATATGTTAAACATTACATGAAGGGTTAAAATACAGATGGGCATTTTGTGGGCTAAATTTAGGGCTTGGGACCTTCTCATTATGAACATAAACTACATGAAGGTAATTGATGTCAGCCCTGTTCTTGTAGCCACTGTACATATTTTATAGATAAAAAAATCATTAGTGATTTAGTTCAGCATTCTCTGCTTTGCTTTAGTAACTTTGTTTTTTCACCATATTCCGGATGATTTTAGAAATCATAAATTCTGATCTTTTTTTGGTTATAAGCTCTATTTTGTCAACTGGGTTTTGGCCATTTATCTTGTTTTGAGACGTTCTATTGAGAACCTTTGCCCAGTTTTAAATTAGATTGCTTGATTTGTGTTGTTTTGACTTCCCTATTTTTCTGGATTAACCTTAACCGATGAGTTTTGGCAAATATTTTCTTTCATGCTATAATTCATGTCTTCACTGTGTTGATTGTTTGCTATGCAGAAGATTTTCAGTTAGATATACTCCCATTTGACAGTTCTGTTCTTGTTAACTCTTTTGGGATTCTAGTCTGAAAATTATTTTCTGTACCAGTTGTCTTCAAGTATTCTCTTCATGCTTTATTCTGGCTGTTTCAGATTTAAGGTCTTAAGATTTAGGTCTTGATTTTTTTTTTTTTTCCCCGAGACAGGGTCTCATTATGTATCCCAGGCAAGCCTCAAACTCAGCAGTCCTCCTGCCTCTGCCTCCCAAGTGCTGGAATTACAGGCTTGAGCCATCAAGCCCAGCTTAAGTTGATTTTTGTACAGAGTGAGATATAGGGTCAAGTTTCCATCTTCTGCACAATTTATTGAAGAGGCTTTCTTGTGTGCAAGCATGCTTGTAGGGCTTTGTCCAGAATCAGTTAGTTGTAGATGCACATGTTCGTATCTGTGATATCTGTTGTGCTCCAGGTATCTGTATTGAAGCCCAAACTGCACTGCAGTTACTGTGGCTGTAGTATTTTCTGAAGTCACATGATGCCTCCAGTTTGTTGCTGCTCAGAAAGTTCTACAGGTTTCCCCAAGTTGTCTTCCTTTCTCTGCACTTTCCTGAGACACTGACTCTCCATCCTACCTGAACTAGCCCTTTTTTTTTTTTGAAACAGGGTCTCGCTTTGTAGCTCGGGCTGGCTCTGAGCTCACTGTGTAGCCCAGGCAAGCCTCGAACTCAGCAATCCTCCTGTCTCTGCTTCCCAAGTGCTGGAATTACAGGCGTGGAGCCACCACACCTGGCTAGCCCATTTTCTTTTCCATGAATACTTCTTTATCATTGTGCTTGTAGTTCCCTCTGTGTAAGGGTATATTTTCTTCTTTATTGCTGTCTTTTAGAGTATTGACTACATTGTTTTTATCCTAAGGACATTGTTTCTTAGGAAATTCCTTTCATCATTTCTGATGTATTTATAAATCCTGTTTTTAATAGATCGACAAAGAATTGGCTAGTGGTGAGTACTTTTTGAAGGCAAATCAGAAGAAGCGACAGAAAATGGAAGCAATAAAGGTAAGACTTTGTCTTCCTCACAATATTAACAGCAAAGTTCATAATTCTTATTTATAAGTTGTGTTTTGCTGATATACTTCTTAATAATAGGCTAAACAAGCAGAAGCTCTCAGTAAGAGACAAGAGGAAAGAAATAAAGCATTTATTCCACCTAAAGAAAAGCTAGTTGCAAGACGTAAGGAAGGTAAAGCTCATTTTTTACCTCTTGATGTAAAAGTCTGTTATCTATGACTAGTAGATAATTTATCTGAACCTTTTGGGTTAACCAAAAAGTAACTATCTTTCATCATTTTCCTTAGGATTTTATTAATTACTAAGAGTAGGGAGAAGAGATGACTGAGTAATGTTTGAACTAAAGAACAAAATGACAAAATCTTTTTTGAGGATATTAAGATACTAGGAAAACTCAGGCCTTTTCTCCTCCATTTCTAGCTTCCTCCCTTCTCCTAACACCTGTACTGTTCGTATTAACACTTGCGCTCTTCCTGGTCAAGAGTAACACACTAAGTGGGGGAAAGGTCACTAGAAAAATTGTGTATAAATTATTGTTCAAAACCAGATATTACATTTTAGTATTTTTTGTCATATTTTGGTTCATAATTAATAGCCTTTCTTTTGAGACAGGGTCTTGCTTTGCAGTTCAGTCTGGCTCTGAGCTCACTATGTAGCCCAGGCAAGCCTCAAACTCAGCAATCCTCCTATCTCTGCCTCCCGAGTGCTGGGATTATAGGCGTGCGCCACCACGCCTGGCACTGTGGTATGTGGTATTGATGGCTGGTGGGTGTGAGTTTCCACGCCCAGCATTGTATG
This sequence comes from Thryonomys swinderianus, assembly GCA_004025085.1. Lineage (NCBI taxonomy): Eukaryota > Metazoa > Chordata > Mammalia > Rodentia > Thryonomyidae > Thryonomys > Thryonomys swinderianus. Next base: position 12,773 of record PVIC010043223.1, on the reverse strand, counting down.
TGGTTACCAGGGATCGAACTCAGGACCTTGCGCTTGCGAGGCAGGCGCCGGAACCACTGAGCTAGCCCTCCAGCCCGGCAATAGCCTTTTAAAATAAACTTTATGTCATAAACATTCTAAATTTTGTACTTCATCTGGGAGGCTGGTTAACCTAGTTTTATAAAGAATATAAGTCACTTTACCTAGTGAAGGCTTTAAATCCCTACACCTCAAGTGGCTGGGTTGTTGGTATGGAGACATTTTATTTTGTGATTCTTTTATGTTGGAATATTGTAAATGGTAAGAAATGTTCCATGTTAAATGGAAAGAAAAAGTTGCATATTTTTCAGTTGTTTTCTTTTTCTATTTGTTCATGCTGTAGGCATTGAGTAGATGGTTTGGTTTTGTGAGGAAAACATCCAAAGACTCTAAAGTTATTATTTCTAAAGTCTCATTAAATACTAGTCATTAATAAGTTTATTGTGGTCTTAGGTGCAATAGATTTTAACATGTAGTTTTATGGTTAACTCATTAAAGTTATTGAAACTAGGAAAAGCTACCTGTATTTTTCATGAAATGTAATTTTAGTGTGCAAGATGAAAAATTTGCACATCAATATTCTAAAGTTCTAAAATATGGAGACCATAATTAAAAATAATGAAGAAAATATATTTTTTATATTAATTGCTAACCTGTTTTCAAGTGATTTTCATGGTTTTTTTTTCACTAATGTATGTGTGGAGTATTTTATGATATTCTTTTAGTTTGAAGAGATTTCTAATTTTCCTTAGGCAGATATTATACATTTGTAACACAGCCTTTCATTGATTAAAATATTACTCCAGGGCCAGAGATTTAACTCAGTGCATCTGGCACCTGCCTAGCAAGCACAAGGTCCCTGGTTCAATCCCCAGTAACCAGAAACAGCAGTACCAGGCATGATGACTCATGCCCACCAGAAATCAGTACCACACATCACAGTGTGGGATGTGGTAGTGCACACCTGTAATCCTGGCAGAGGCAGGAGGATTGCTGAGTTCCAGGCTTGCCTGGGCTCCATAGTGAGCTCAGGGTCAGCCTGAACTACAAAGTGAGACCCTGTCTCAAAAAAAAAAAAAAAGTACTCCAAATTACTCTGTTACACTTTAGTTTTTATATGGGGTTTGGCTATGTGGCCTAGGCTGGCTCTGCCCTATCATCCTGCCTCAGCCTCCCTGCTAGCTCGAATTATAAACATGTGCCACTGTGCCCAGCTAGACATGTATTTTTTATGTCTTGGTTTCTAGAATTATTTATGTTTTTAACTTTTTTTAGCTTCTACTGAAACTAAAATTGATGTGGCCGCCATCAAGGAAAAAGTTAAGAAAGCAAAGAATAAGAAACTTGGAGCCCTTACAGCTGAAGAAGTTAAGCTTAAACTGGAAGCAGATGAAAAGAAAAAGAAGAAAAAGTAACATTATAAAACCAGATTTTGAATTATTACTTTATCAATTTACCTCCTTTTATAAAGGATTTTGAGAAACAGGGCATTTGTTGCCCTATAATACTGTAACCACTTTTTTCTGAGTTTCATTAATTCATAAATAGTACTTTTATAAATATATTCTATTTTGCGTGTGTGTTCTGGGAAATTTCATGCTACAAAGTAGTCTATGTATCACGTATATGGTATAACCAGTTCCAGGCAGGTATTGATAACACATGATTTTTATAGATGTGTGAATATTGTAATTATGCATTAAATCCAAAGAATGTCTCAGCTCTTGGTTGGTCTTTAAAGATAATGCTATTCCAGCATTTGATTGTGAGGAAAATAAATTCAAATTTTCAGAACTTTTTATCCTTAATGGTATATTCTTTCTTACCCTTTTGTGTTTCAATATAAGATTAAACAGCTCATAAGCAGAAAATCAAGGGCTTTGAAATCTCTTTGTTACAGCTTTTTTCTTAAGTCTAGGTACATAGTCAAAAGTAATATATCAGATTGCAAGAGTGCAGGAAAAGTCCAATTCCTCAGAATTGAATTTAATCAAGGAACCTGGAATTAGAAACACCTATATCAATGATGGTGGACCTTTTAGAGCTTTCAGTGTAACAGCCCATTATAGAGTGTGTGCCATAGGTTCACCACCACCGACTTACATCTAGCTTTCTCTCTAGATTGAGACGGTAAAACACAGAAACTAGGTCACTTACTGAAAATCCAACTGTGGCAACTCAAAAACAGTGCTTGTTCATAGAAAAGTGCAGAGTAAAGATGCGTTTGTCCTGTAGTTAGGAGGTGGAACAGTTTCTCTTCTAAGGCTTTACTGCAATATTTTATTCTGATACATTTTAAAATAGAAATTAAAAATATAGGGCCAGAGGGTTAGCTCAGTGGTTCCAGCGCCTACCTCGCAAGCACAAGGTCCTAAGTTCGATCCCCGGAAACCACATATAATGCTGGCGTGGAGACACGCCCACCAACAGTCAACACCGCATACCACAGTGCTGGAAGTGGTGGCTCACGCCTGTAATCGCAGCACTCGGGAGGCAGAGACAGGAGGATTGCTGAGTTCGCGGCGGCTTGCCTGGGCACCATAGTGAGCTCAGGGCCAGCCTGAACTACAAAGCGAGACCCTGGCTCAAAAGCAAAAAAAAAAAAAAGAAATTAAAAATATAATAGTTATTTTTAAAAAAAAATATTAACTCACATATTAACACTTTATTGCCTAGTGATCCATTTTTTAGAATGCCTATAACAGCCAGACTTAATGAGATGTTTTCCACCTCTTGTTCCTTGAACTTTGTAAGTAAAACGAATATCATGCACAAATTCAAAAATTTTCATCTTCTACATAAATGGTTAATAAGTTCTTTCTCCAGTGTATTATTCCAAAAGAACTAAATTAGGATATTTATGCTTTACCCAAAGGGTAATTATAACAGACAGTATTATAATTGGTGGATTAAGAATAAGAAAGAGAGATGTGTATCTGTTACGTGAATATATGGGCCAGTCTGGATACACAGTAGAGTAGTAACCTGTGAAATAAACAGAATTGCCTTTTAGACATTGTTTCTCAAATGTAGTGACATTAAATGGCACTTAATGAAGCAGTGGAAGATTCAGATACATACGTGTGACTTTGTCTCGCTGTGGATTAACTGTAAAATGAGGGAGAATTAAAATTTTAGGTATTTGTCAGATTTTATTTTTTAAAAAATAAATTTTAGTGGGCCAGAGGATTAGCTCAGTGGTTCCGGCGCCTGCCTGGCAAGCACAAGGTCCTGAGTTTGATCCCCAGAAACCACATACAATGCTGGGCGTGGAGACTCACGCCCACCAGCAATCAATGCCACATACCACAGTGCTGGGCGTGGTGGCTCACGCCTGTAATCCCAGCATTTAGAGGCAGAGACAGGAGGATTGCTGAGTTCGAAGCTTGCCTGGGCTATATAGTGAGCTCAGAGCCAGCCCAAACTACAAAGTGAGACCCTGTCTCCAAAAAAAAAAGTAAGTTTTTGTGATCATTGATTTGTAGCTTTTGAGACAAGGTGTTGCTGTGTAGTTAAGGCTGGTCTTGAATTCACAGCAATCCTCTTGCCTCAACGTCAAGTGCTAGAACAATTAGTTTGATTTGGCTTTATTGCGTTGTTTTTCAAAGGTTAAGTTTTTTCGTACTAGTTACATGTTTTTCAATTTATATTTTACATTAACTTTATATAAACTAAATTATACCACTGTTCTAAAAAATCATTTTACATGTATAACTTGCGAATAATACATTTAACATTAATTTCAAAATTAAACTAACATTTTAAAATCCAAGTGTCAACAATTAAAATATTTTTCTGAAAACTATTTTCCAGGAATGTATTTATGATGAGTCAGTGGTAAGGAATAGTTTCTGTCTACATTTCAGTGTGTCATTAAGTTACCAGTACCTGTCCCTGAGGTGGACATTCAGAACATGAGGAAGAAACGAATCCCACAATTCCCATTAGTCTTGACGCTTTCTTTTATTAAACAGACACTTTTCCGTATTTGGTATTAGAAAACTGACATAGAACCCTTATAGCACTTGGCTACCTGGACACTTATGAGCATTTATGATTTCATACCGGGGACTGGAGTTTGTGCTGACTTCGACAAAGTTGCCACCCTAACCTCCTCTTGGCAACTCCATCCCCAAACTCAAAGTTGTTCGGTATTCTTGGGAAATAGCTGTGCATCTGTCACACACCCTTGTACCAGCTGAAGTCTCGGGTACCATGGCCATGCCCAGTGCAGTTTGTAAGTCCGGTATTTACTGAACTACAAACAGTTCTTACAACACTGTGAAGGAACATTTTACTTGCGTGCTTGGCAATCTGTTAAATCCTCAGATAGCTATAGTTTTAACTTCTGTGTTATACTCCTAACATAGGAAGGAAAACTCTCCTGAATATATGCACGTATTATATTGCTTTGTACTATTAAACCAACAAAAAAGAACACTCTTAGAAGAAATTAGTTACATTGGAAATTGTTATTAGGATAAAACACATAATTGTACTCCTAATCCTATGCAAAGTTATAGTAGTTTCTATCACTTTCATTGTAGGGTTTGCTTACCACAGAGATTGTTCAAACATGTGTCGTTAGTGGAGCAGGCATGGCATGTGACCCCTCTTTTATATGGCCAAGTTGGGTAATTTCCCCTGTAAAGTAGAAGGTACTTCATTACTAGAGATGTCTTTTTTCAGCTGCAAAGTTACCGTAAATCCTTGATCATATTCAGAAGAACAGTAAGGTGGAAGTGTAGAAATTTCGAGGGTTGGCAAAATATGTAGATAGGGAAACAAAATGGGAGGTTGCTAATATTTCAAGTTCATTTTACTTGCCTGTGTTTATTAATGCCTTAATCTATGTCTCATTTACTTGTGATTCCTATTTTACAAGTACAGAAAGATCTTAGAGGTTACACGCATAATAGAATCAGAAGGGAACCTAGACTCACTGACACCAAGGGTACAGTCCCACCACTTACCCTCTGGCTTCATTATTTGCCATCTAAAAAGCCTCCTCTTAGGAAAGCTAATGTGACTCATTTTTCCTCTGGTCTACTAAGACGCCATAGTTTTTAATTAGATAGAGCTATTTGGATGGAATAATGCTTTCCAAAAGACACTAAGATGGGGGAAGTTTTGAAGTATGTTGTGTTTTCACATAAGAGATGCAATACGAATAATAGTGGACAGTGTGCTCGGCACTATTTTAAATTGAAGGAAATATTTTTCACAACCCTATGAGCACAGCACTGTTACTTTTGTGAGTAGATGCTTAGGCAAAGAGTAATTGATTAACTGATTAGTAATTGATTAGAAAATATCTAAACATTTTATATCTCCATGAGTATATTCTAAGTAATGACGAGAGGCTGTACATTTATTTCAGTGAATTTGTCATTTTTGGAACTTGCTTCTGGAATGTGTCTTTTATTGTGTGGTACCCTTTGACAATTTAGAAAAGCCTATGGACTCTACTTGGTTTTTCAATGCGTAATATATGCAGGATTACAAAGGAAGCTGGTTAAAATGAAATAGCTGTCAAAACCCTGAAAGCACACTTGCAGCCTAGAAGTGTGCTTCTTTATTAAGTAAGATCTAGCATGGGGCCTAATAATTATTATTAATATGTTCATTATTATCAAGTATTAGGATCCAGTATGAGGTCTAATAATTAATTTCAAGTAATAAAATGTATTTTGAGGTACCTGCAACAACCAGAATGTGACACAAAAATATTTAAAGTTACAGACACTGTGTTAAACACATACTACTTAAAATGAGTATACTGTCTTCATGCTACAAGGAAATATTTTCAAGGAAGATGTAACTTTTTTCCAAATCCCAGGTTCATGCTCTTTTCCCCCGCTAGGACTGTACACTGACTTCCAAGCTTAACAAATTCTCATAACTTAACTCACTTCCAAGTAGAATAGTCAATATAAAAGAGATTCTAATAGCAGTTACAAAAGGTTCAGAAACATACATTAGCTATTAGAAGATCTTTAATTGTTGAAAAGCACAGTTCACAGTTGATGCTTTAAGTTCTCAAATGGTTTTAGTTAATTCATTAATGCTCTCTTGATCTTTAATTGTGGATTCCAAACTGTAAAGGAGAAGGGGGAAATTGCTAGAAATAAGGTAAAAAGAAGGTAGTTGTGAACTCTAGGAAAAGAGAATTCATCTTGGGAGAAAAACATCCCATTAGGACCACCTGGATTGTCTAGGTGTGAGTGATTAGACAGAAAGTTCTAGTGTTTCTCTGAGTAGCCTCAGAGATAATTGGGTTTGAGACCTTAGGGCAGAGAAAGACAAGGTGAATCTGAGCAAGCACTAGCAGATGTACTCCCTCTTCATGCTTAGTCCTCCCTCCACTAGTGCGCTCCGGTAGAGGAGTGTACGCTGTCCGTGGTCAGCACACCCAGGAAAATGAGGAGTTACAGATGACCAGTGAGCTCACCTTGGCGTGCTCAGAAATGCTGGAGGGGACGCTGGGCTGCTTAAGACTGAGGGGAATGGGGACTGTGATTTTCACTGTGCATTGTAAAAGATCATCAAGGGAGGTCATTCTTTTTTTTTTTTTTTTTTTAGAAAGGGTCTCGCTTTGTAGTTCAGGCTGGCCCTGAGCTCACTATGGTGTCTCTGCCTCCCGAGTGCTGGGATTACAGGTGTGAGCCACTATGCCCGGCACTGTGGTATGCAGTGTTGATTGTTGGTGGGCGTGAGTCTCCAGGCCCAGCATTATATGTGGTTACCAGGGCTCGAACTCAGGACCTTCCGTGTGCAAGGCAGGCGCCGGAACCACTGAGCTAACCCTCCGGCCCAAGGGAGGTCATTCTTAACATGTCTGGCACTCTCGCTCCTCCAATTCTTTTCCATGCTTCCTGCCAACTGTCAGCTTTAACGCAGATCTCTTTGCTGTATTTGAGATGCTTATTTGGCTTCCTGTTGTGATTTAAAATTGAACTTCGCACTATCTCAAGGTTCTGCAAGAGCTACACTGTTGTCTCCCTCCCTTTAGCTTTATTTTTTCTGTAGTCCAAGCACACTGGTCCTCTGACTAGGCTTTAAACTTGGAAACCTATTGATAAATCCTATTACGATATACTTTGTTTTCTTAATTGGCCCTCTTGGTGTGTCTGCCTCACAGATACAGCTTTAGTAAGGGCAAAGACCACCACAGTCCTATTCTCCTTTGAAACAGTGAATGAGTATTTGTTGGATAAATGAATGTATGAAGTTCATCCTTATGGAATCATAACTTTGGTTGTAACTTTAAATAAGCATAGTGAGTATATACCATGAAAATTCACATTTGCAATTCACTGTTAGGACAGCACTAAAAAAAACTTGGCGCTATTACTCCTGCCAGGCATTACACATAAGCGGCATTTTGGGATAGCTTTCTATGTAATTCCTATAGCTTTACTGAGTGGTAGTTGTTATTATTTCGAATTTTGGAGAGAAAACTCAGTTTCAGAGAACTAATTTATCAGGCAGGACAGCAGATTAACTTCCTTGACCAGTAAAAATGTTATTAAATGCTACCACTGTTTGAATTACAGCTTTGGCTATATTTTCCTGATTTTGTTTTCTGACTAGGATTTTAAAGTTACAGCTGGTTTCTTCTGAAGAACACTTTCAGGGATTCCTTCCCACCCACATTCAATCAGAGTATCAAATATCTCAAACAATACTTCAAGGAAAGAGTCAGGTCTAGTCCAGCCAACCATAAGGAATTTGAACACAAAATGAGCAACAAATTAAAGAAAAAATTGGTATATACATGGCAAAGGGTTCAAAAGCCTTAAAATATAAGTAGCTGGGCCGGAGGATTAGCTCAGTGGTTCCGGCGCCTGCCTCACAAGCGCAAGGTCCTGAGTTCGATCCCCGGTAACCACATATAATGCTGGGCGTGGAGACACGCCCACCAACAATCAACACCGCATACCACAGTGCCAGGCGTGGTGGCTCACGCCTGTAATCCCAGCACTCGGGAGGCAGAGACAGGAGGATTGCTGAGTTCGCGGCGGCTTGCCTGGGCACCATAGTGAACTCAGGGCCAGCCTGAACTACAAAGCGAGACCCTGTTTCAAAAAGCAAAAAAAAAAAAAAAAAAAAAAATATATATATATATATATATATATATATATATATATATAAGTAGCTATTAAAGATAATCACTTTAGTACAAAAATGAGCAAACCACCAAATAATTCACCAAGTGACCAAACATAAATGTAAATTTAAAGGTCATAATAGTGTCAATTCCAGTTTTCAAAGGGAAAGCTGTTTCCATTTTCAAAATAAAACTGACAAAAGTAAAATAAGCTTATATAAATTGAATAATTTGTGTTCTTTTGAAGTTTGTTTAAAATCTGCCAGCTTTTAAATACATCAATAAATACAAAATTGATTTTTCCCATTTGTGTTATTACTGTATCCAAACAGTTTATGTCCCTAATATTTTAGACTCACTATTCAAAGATGTGTATATTATGTAGTGTTTTTTCTACACAGAAAAAAGGTGCCAGAATATAAATGAAGTAGATCTCTGGACAGAGGAGTTAGGGGTTATATTAACTTTCTCTAAACTTTGATAGGTAGATTTTTTAATGATGAAAATGCATTCTCAAATGTAATGAATTATTCTTTCACTTACAAGAGGTTAATTTAGGCACTTACGGTGGTCCATAGTCACATATAAAATGCGCTCCATTGTGAAGACTGTCAAAGCCAGAAACTCGGGGGCAAAATTGAACAGCGCAGCCAACTTTGTAACTGTCAGCCCAAACAACCTGAAAAGAAATAAGGATTTTTAACACAGGAATTATTAGGAAGGATGAATATTTGGGTCTGATTAGGCCTTCATTAACATAGTGAGGCACATTCACTTCAGTGAGTTAAAGCATTTTCTACCAGGTATGTTTTAAATTGCTGGAACCAAGACCCATCATTACTATCGTGTGTGCATGTGTGTGTGCATGTGTGTATGCATCTGAGCATGTGTTCAAATTATGTTTTGACAGTTAATAGGATGAAGAAATAAAACAGGTAACTTGCCAGAGTGACTGATAGAAAAGGAGCTGGCTTAGTGGGGTGCTCAGGGAAACGGCTCTGAAGAGAGGCTTTGTTTGACCTGGGGTGTGAGTGTTGATGGACATTTAGGAACCTTGAGCGATGGAGAAAGCACATTTCATGCTGCCCCTGGCACATAGGCTGGGGGTGCAACTTGCTTGGTAGGATGCAGAAAGGACCGTGGAGCCAGGATGTAGCAAGAGGAGGAATGGATGATGAGGTCGAAGGCAGAGGAACAGATAGCAGATTCTTGTAGATCCTTTTCTATGTCCTGAAAGACCCCTGGGGTGCCTGTGAGATCAACTGGCCAGGACAGGCAAGGGAAGAAAAAGGCAGCTTTGAAGGCTCTTTCAGTGGTGCAAGAATGCACTTGCGGAAGCTCACACTTGGGCGATGGAAGACTGGTCAGTTCATGTCTCAGTGTATAGGTGCAGCTGCCCAGATCTGCTTTTGTTTTGGGTGTAGGGTACGAGTTTGGGTTCATCTGTGAAACACTCACTGAGGTGGAAAACACGGGGTAGGACCACGGGCAGAAGGTTCTGTTCACAACATGTGGATTTTAAACTGCCGGCTACATTTTCTAGTGAAGACTGGCATGACTTCTAGACTTAGCCGTATGCTGTGCAGAGGACAGGGTAAGGCTAGAAATATAAAGCTGAAACATATGGGGCTAGATGAGTCCCATAGGCAAAATTACAGACAAAAATGTCAGTGAAAGCCTGGGAGGAAGAAAAATCCACAAGGGCCGGAGATTTAGCTCAGTGGTTCCAGTGCCTGCCTAGCAAGTGCAAGGTCCCTGGTTCAATCCCCAGTAACCACACAATACCGGGCGTGGTGACTCATACCTGTAATCCCAGCACTCGGGAGGCAGAGACAGGAGGATTGCTGAGTTCAAGGCTTGCCTAGGCTACATAGTGAGCTCAGGGCCAGCCTGAACTATAAAGTGAGACCCTGTTTCAAAAAAAAAAAAAAAAAAAGAAAAGAAAAACCCACAAAATCAAGTGAACAAAGCAAATGAAAAGTAGTGGTCAGTGAAGTGAAGTCAGAACAGAGTCAGCTTCTAGAGTCAAAAGATCTTCCTTGATCTAAATCAATGCTGTTGCATACTTTAGCACCTTCAGTATGCCTTTCCCTTGCTTTTTGAGTGGATTCTACATTTTCTTTTTGTACCAGTTTGCCATAAATTATGTGCCTCATCTCTGACCAAGAATTTTTGTGTCATAAAAAAATGAAATCATTTAAAGACCCAGTAGCTGGAAGCAAGTTCAGCAGTTAAATACACTCTTTTCTAGAATGACATCAAATTACATTTTTTACCATAATTTTTTGAGTATTTTGATAAGAGTTGTGCTAAATGTGGGGGGTACAAGGTCAGTGAGCTAGAATCAGCAGATAGGTTTCCCAAAATGTAGACAAAACCAGTCATGAAGCCATTATAGAAGAGTTTTTACCTTGACGAAGGATTCTAAGGGCATGTTTGACAGGGGAGCCTTCTCTGAGAAATGGAGGTTGACCTGGAGCTAGTCCGAGAGCCGAGAGAAGGCTTTCGGTGGAGGATAAAATCAGGTGTGAACACCAGACAGGAAGATCCATTCACAGAACTGAAACACTAGTGAGTATAGCTACAAAAAAGGATCAAGTTGGGCCGGAGATTTAGCTCAGTGGTTCCGGTGTCTGCCTCGCAAGCACAAGGTCCTGAGTTTGATCCCGGTAACCACATACAATGCTGGGCATGGAGGCTCATGCCCACCAGCAATCAATACCACATACCACAGTGCCGGGCGTGGTGGCTCACGCCTGTAATCCCAGCACTCAGGAGGCAGAGGCAGGAGGATTGCTGAGTTTGAGGCTTGCCTGGACTACATAGTGAGCTCAGGACCAGCCTGAACTACAAAGCGAGACCCTGTCTCAAAAGGAAAAAAAAAAAAAAAGGATCAAGTTTACTCCAAAAACAAATAGAACTTGCTCCCTAGGAAGAGAGGACAGAAGAAGAAGACTGCTGAGGACAGAATCTGACTTTCCCCAAGGTTTGGAAGTGGAATCTGAGGTAGAAAAGTGGTCATAGAGCTGGTAGGAAAGCTGTCTGGGTTGGACGTGGCAGCAGGACATCCCCTAAGGTACACAGGCCAAGCTCTTCAGGGAGCAGGGCGGGCCCTCGCCGGAGGAGAGCGCTGCCCCTCCACGCTGGGACTTCAGCTGCCACAGCCAGAGGCCAGGGGTCTGCCAGGAGGAAGTTCCCTTGGCGATACTCCTGTATACGGCCGAAGACACACCACAGCCCTCAGCTTAACTTTATGTCATAGGGGCCTGAGATTTCCGACCTGAGTCTCCCCAGATTATCTGAGCTTATTTGTAAATTCTCTCTGGAGAATGAAGATTTTGGACATGAGAAAAAATTCATCTTCTAAAATTGAGTCCTTTGCATATAGGTACTAGATGTTAGCTGCATGATCCTGAACTCTTTAGAAAATAACTGTATTCTACCCCATCTTAGAAAATGGACCCCCTCATGGGGAAGACATCCAGAGAGTCTGAGAGACGGAGCCATAGCTCCCACTTTTTGAGTGAGTGTGGCTCTTAGCCGTCTATGTTAAATGCCCCATTCAGGTCTTGCCACAAACCTGCAGGGGAGGTGTAGGTACACATCGATGAGCAAATGGATCGGCGGTGCCATTGCTGCCCAGTGTCATTTAGGTAGCAAGAGGAAGAATTCACATTCAAATATTGGCTATGTTACAAGGGTTTAAATAACATACGTATATTTGCAAAGTTCCAGCACTTAATGCTGCTCAGATTGGTAGGCTTCTCCTAGGCTTTTCTCTATATATCATCAGACCTTTCAGGCCCTACATTGATATTATTGTCCACTGTATTAATTTTCTTTTTCTTTTTTGTGATGCTGGGCAAAGCTTTGCATATGCCATGCATGCATTCTACCTCAGAGTTTCATTTATTACTAAAGTGAAGCTGTTACTCCTACTCACATTTTCAGGGGCACTAACTTATGTGTTTTCTTAAGTTTTCAGGTCTACTCTTTACCCTTGAAAAGATTACTAAAAAAACAAAAAACAAAAAAGCCACTACTTACCTGGGTGTAATGGCCACAGACCTTTTTACATCTCCGAGTGTTGAAGTCATAGTATTGGATTTCACTGTACCAAGATGAAATGGCTGAAGACACTGAAAACAGGGACAAAGATCCAGTCCAGATATTTTCTCCCAGTGAACGAAAGTTTGGGTGAAGCTTGTGTGACTTCAGCTGTGGGTTGTGCTCAAACTGGCAGTTTTTTGCCCAGGCTTTTGCAACCTGGGCTAGCGCTGGGTCCCAAGTCTGCAGTAACAATTATTTAAAAACACAGCTGTCAAGAGAATCTGTTACTCAGCAGCGAGTGAACAGGGCGAATGTGAATCGCAAACGGGGCTTGATGACAAGACTAGAGAAGGAACCGCTGCTCATAGATCTTGTTTAAATAACTTTCAAGCACTAAGATCGGTAAGAAATAGTCATCTAGTTATGTGGAATTTAGAATCTAAGTGAAGAAGACAGAACAACACTTGACTGAAGTCAGTGGCTTGTAACAGCACAAACTGAGTTTCACGGGTTCAGAAAAGTTAAAAACCAGTTTAAAGCCATTGGTTTGGGATTCACACCCAGGATCAAAATTCCATCTGTTCCCAGAAAGCAA
>PVIC010043222.1:0-15424 GCA_004025085.1 Thryonomys swinderianus | reverse complement strand
AATATTCCACTCTATAAAAGCTGTCCTACTTTCTAGAACTCATTTGCATCTACAGGTGTTCATGCCAGAGAGAAGATCCGGAAATTGTCTATCTGTGATCTATTGATTTCACTTATTAGTATATCCTCCAGATGTCTCCATTTGCACCTAAATGGATCGATCTTGTCATTCTTTATGGCAGAGTAATACTCCATTTTGGTTCCTCATTATTTTTAAGAAACTTTTTTCTTTCTTGGTCATTAGGCATAATCCTGTCCTCTATGTCTGAAATTCTATCTTTGGATTCACTAGTTATAATATACATAAGCTTTCAATGGAGTTTTTAATCTCTTGAATTTCCATTTGAATCTGTTTATTGGGTTCCATCTGTTTTCTGTGCTGGGATTCCATCATGTTCCTAAGGGTCTCTATTTTTTTTAATCTGTGTCATTCACCCTGATCATCATCTGTGCTGTTATCTGAGATATTATTTCCAATTTAGTTTTTTCTAGATCCTCTTTTGTTGCCAGTTCAGGGGATCCAAGTGGTTGTGTTTCAAGGTAGTCCATTTCACTAGTCCCTATTTTTCCTTTTAGAGATTCTGGTTTTGAGTCTTACTTGGGTTTTTTATCACTTTGATTTTTTTTTTTTTTGCTATTGTTAGTATTTTTTTGGTTTAACTGCTGGGTTAATGTTTTTGTAAACTGCTTGTTGCAAGTTTTTTTTTCTTGTGAATATTTAGAACCCTTAAGAAATGATTTCTTCCTGGGCCATCTTCCTGACATCATTGACCCTTAGGCCTCTGTGTAAGTCCCAGCACAACCCCAGCACTTACTGCTTAGATGCAGATTCTGGGCTTGCGCTTCAAAGACTAGTCTCGTGAGAAATCAGTGTGTAAGTCCTGTTCAGTTGGGGCAGAGCCACTTAGTGCCAGCCTTGCCCAATCCCAGTCCCAGTGCTTCCGTATATCTTACTTGAGGTCATTTTATATTACTTTTCCCCATATTTCCTTTTCTATGGCAATTTTACTCAACACAAAGAAACAGCTTAAGGAAATATAAAAGAGAAGAAATTCTTTCTTTTTATTAAAAAAACAAAAGCTTATTGATTTGTTGAATTTTTATATTGGTATTTCTAACCATCTAGATACTTGAATGTTCAGGAGGGAAAATTGTCCTAACAGCACTGAAACGATGAATAAAAATGCTAAAAATAAGAGACAAGAGGATTGCTGAGTTCACGGCGGCTTGCCTGGGCACCATAGTGAGCTCAGGGCCAGCCTGAACTACAAAGCGAGACCCTGTCTCAAAAGCAAAAAAAAAGCTAAAAATAAAAATACTAAACTGGTTCTTAAAACTCAATAGAAATCTACTATCTTTTCAAAAAAAAACAGGTGCTAGATTCTGCCTCTATAACTAACTAGATTCCCGAAATTATTTACTGCTTTGAAATTTCAAAGCTGAGCCATGGATTTCTCAATTTTGGTTGAAATATCCAAATTAGCTTTGCAAAATCTGTCAATTTTGACTCTCTTAGTGAGGAAAAATGCACAACTTTCCATGTAGCATCTTTACAACCTACCTACAGAAGTCACACTTCACTAGACTCAGGCTAAATGGCCGCATACAACCTCAACTCAGTGCCCCTGTGTCACACACCATTTTCATAACACACACCATTTTTTTTGTGTGAGACAGGGTCTCACTTTGTAGTTCAGGCTGGCCCTCAGCTCATTATGTAGCCCAGGCAAGCCTCAAACTCAGCAATCCTCCTGTCTCTGCCTCCCAAGTGCTGGGATTACAGGCATGAGCCACCACGCCCGGCCACACACCATTTTCATAACACACTATTCTCATCTTCTGACCAAGACTAAATTAAGAGAAATTTTTATCTCTTACCCTCTAAGTAAATGTGGTATTCTAAACTTACGTATTAAGTAAGTAATGTGAAAATTAAGTGACTGTGAACAGTCAGATTTTAATATCTTATACTTTTAAAAGAAAATCTATAATGGGCAGCAATAAAAGAAGAAAACACTGTATTAAAGAAAACAAAGCAGACTGAACTTTAATAGCCTGGATTAGAGCCATAGTGGTGGCAACAGAAACTCGTATGCACGTAAGTGACATAAATAATCTTTCAGTCTCCATCTATCCAATGGGAAGTCTAGATTAAATGAGCAATAAAATCCAGTCAAGATTATGTGTTCTACATATAGAAAGTTTGCATAAAATAAATAAATCTTCCAGTGGGTGAAGTATAACAAGGATCAAGGAAAATAGATCTGCACTAAATATTTACCCAAATATAAAGGTTTAAAGTTTTCTTTCTCTACAAAAGAGGAAAAAGAAAACCTGGAACTTGACTCTTAAACTGGTTCTTAAAACTCAAATAAAAATTTTCATTTAAAAACACACCAGGTGAAGAAGTGGGGAGATGAGAGATGTAATGTCCAGCTAGACATTCTGCCCCTATGTAGGACAAGGGCTACTGCTACCAGGTATGTATACAACCCCTCTCCCATCCAATCCCCATCCAATCCCCCAAAGCTCCAAACATTAAAAAATCCAGAATACTGCTACCACCACTACCATCCTCATGTAGCCCTACACCCCCACATCCACTCTGGCAGACTGTGTGGGCCCACAGAACCTAGGACCATGGCTGGCTGCAGGTCTAGTGTGCCCAAATCAGAGTTCTGATCTTTTTGGTGTTTAAGACATTAAGACAATAACCCATGTAGTTCATAACAACGATGATCACATAACTCAAAAAAAACACTAAATTAACACCTGAAAGGAGAATTTTGGGACATTGCTATTGTGGTTGAAGATTTAAAATTCAGCCAGTGCACACAAATATGTTCTCACCACCTACAGCATCTACTTCTTAAAAAGAAAACTTCAATATGCTCCAGGTGGATTTTATAGTTCTTCAGTAGTGGAAATAGACTTTTTTCTCTTCTGATATATTTGAAAATGTCCTGAATTACAAGAAGATCACAAAGATTTCTGTGAAAGGAAGATAGTCCACACTGTCAGATCAGATTCTTGGTATACAGTTCTCAGACGTGTGATGTGTCTAGTTCCAGTGCAAATAATGGTCAATTCAAAACTAAATATTATCTCTAAGTAAATCATTTAATCAGAGGTCCAGATGATGTAGGAAAAAATTGAGGATCAGAATGACACAGTAAGGGGTGCCCCTCCAAGTCACCCCTGACCACACTCAGGGTTCAGGAGGCAATTTAGAAAAGTCTTGAGAGCAAGGGATTTTGGAAATTAAACTGCTGTGGCTAGGAAGAAGAGTCCATGGACTCTACAGTCCAAGAATCCAAAGATCTGAGGTTCTGGACCATTCAAACCTTAACATAATTATGAAAAGAGCAAGTTGAAAGGTGCTCAGACTCCAGCTTGGGCCACAGCAGCTATGGAGTTAGAGCTTCTGCTGTAAATCATCTTTGGGAGCAGATCGACTGCCAGTCCTGCAGGAAAACAATCAACAGTCCTCCCAGAGGAGCACGTTAGACTGCAAATACTACAGCTGTGTGGTGTGTGGCAGATCATGCATTTGCACACATGCTACATGTGTGACAAGGACCACAGCTGCATGACATGACTGGTTGTGTTACTTACTTTTCTTTCACTGCTGAGTCAAAATACCCAGCAATCAAAGTTAAAGGGGGGATGGTTTATTTAAGCCCAAAGTTTGTAGAGGTTTCTGTCCATAATCAGCTGGCTCTAAGACAAGATGGTTTGACAGAGGGGCACCACAGAGAATAGCTCATGGGCCACATAAAGTAGTAAAAGCAACAAGGTCCTTTAACAGAATCTTTCTGCTCCTTTTATCTCATCCAGTCTACTTAGAGTGAGTAGCACTCACACTCTTAATCCTAGTGCCCTTGAGCCCAGCACTGCACCATGAAATAATTTCAAGGTCAGATACTCTAGATCCAGCCACCTCTGGAAGAAAAACATCTATAACTGCATGAAGCTTTGAGGGGCTGTCTACATACAAACCATACAATAGCCTTTAGGGCTACACACTTCTGATGTCTTCAGGTCACTCACCTCCACTCCGGCCAAGAATGGAAAAGTGGGGTGAGACTGACTCAGAACCACCAAAGGTCCCCAGCAGAGAATGAGGAATTCAGAAACTAGAGTAGTGGGGAGCAGAGGTTGATTTGTAGAGTTGAGAATGAAGAGACAAAGCTTCCAGGTGGCAGGGAGAGCTCAAATGAGCTCCTCAACCTGGTGTCTTTGCTTTGGCCAAATTTATAGGGATAATTTGGTCCATAAAAGTAACTGTTACACTAATTGATAGAGTCTAAGATAGGGTCTTAGGCTTTGTTTCTGGGGTGAACTAAAGGTCATGAAGTCTAGGAGCACACAGTAAATGCATGCAAACTAGTCACTACAAATAAGGGTTTTACATGTGCAAAGTTTTCACAAAGAGCAATTTCCTGAAGGAAGCAATGACCATTTCTATAACCATCTGCCTTGTCAGTCATGCCATGTCAGCCACTTCATGCCCTGCCTATCTCAACTCTGTCCCTGTAGCACCAAAGTGAGAAGCTTTTCACGTGCAGCTCCTGCACTAAGTCCTTTCCAAAAGCCACAGATCTGAAGCAGCACTTGAATACTATACACAGCAGGAAGAAGCAGTCACCCCAAAGAGAAAAGGGACAGCTGCATGCAGCCACCATGGCTATGGAAGCCAAGCAGCAGCTGGAAACCATCACCAGCAGCCAGAGGAACTGATGAGACACTGGGTCCAGAAGAGAAGATCCAGCTGAGAGAAGATCCTTCAGGCCAGTAGCTTTGCTTTTGTGGAAGCATGTGCAGGACTGTGCCAGTTGGATTTAAGGCAGTGGTGGTGGTTTCAGTTGCTTTACAACTTTTCAAGGAAACTTCCTTCCTAAATTCTGACCACATTGTCTAACTATGTTGCCAGAAAACACACCTCTCACTTTTTTTTTTCCAAAACAGGGTCTTGCTTTGTAGCTCAGGCTGGCCCTGAGCTCACTATGTAGCCCAGGCAAGCCTCAAACTCAGCAATCCATTCCTGCCTCTGCCTCCCAAGTGCTGGAATTACAGGCATGAGCCACCATGCCCAGCATTGTGGGGTGTGGTACTGATTGCTGGTGGGTGTGAATCACCACGCCCAAGATCATATTATTGTATGTGGTTACCAGGATCGAACCAGGGACTTTGGTTGCTAGGCAGGTGGTGGAACCACTGAACTAAATCTCCGGCCCCCCTCTCACTTTTTATGCATTTGAGAACATTTTATGCATTTTAGAAGTGAGAGACTTTCATTGCATTTTTAATTCCCATAGTAATAAGTATTCTGCATAGTAATAACTGAGTCATCTGATTTCCTGATCATCATGAATTACATGGGGCTTATGGTCAAAGCAGCAGTTTTAATAATTTAATACTGTATTCCATACAGACACAGCATGTGGCAGTTGGTGGATGACCACGTATACTTCAAGAGTATGAAGTCAAGTTCTGGAAATACAGAATGGTATTATATTTATATTTGTCTTATTGTTTTCTATACATGACTATTTTGTGGACAAATAATAGTTCCATTGCTGAAATTGTTCTTCACCTGCTTTGATTGCTCCTACCTACCCCCAAATCCCCAGCCACAAATATCAGAGGCTGAGCAGCCCCACCAGGATGTTTGCAGTCTGGATACTGAATTAGTTTGGGAGCCCCTCCTTCTTGGGCATTGAACTTTACACCAGTGGAGGTTTGCAGAGTGTACCAGGGGTGAGGAGAGTAAGAAAGGTCCTCAGCTACAAGGTGCTCATGTGTGTTTCAATTCCAAGATTCCCTAGGTCAAAATAATTCTTTTATTTTGAATGTGGATTTGTATTTAGAATAAGGAACAAATCTTTTACTTTAATTGCATTAGTGTAATTTGTTGGCTTTCCACAACACCTTTTAAGATCTTGTCTTTTTGATAAATTTCTGGTACTTTGAGAATAATGTGGCTAGATTGAATACTTTTTGGGTCATGGTTATTTGGGGTTCTATATACCTCACTTATCTGTATATTTATTTCTTTCCCTATATTTAGAAAGTTTTCTTCCATTACCCCTCCAAACATGATTTTATCCTATTTGTGTTGTCTTCTGAATTTTCACTTATTCTGATTACTCTTAGATTAGTCCACTTTGCATCATCTTGATCTAACTTTCTGTTGGATCTAACTTTCACGTTCTATGTTGGCTTTAATGTGTATTGAAGTAGTTGGTCTTTGAAGGCATCACTGTTTTCTAGTTCTGTAATTCTGTCCTTATAAGGAACAGAATCAACTCTGTTGACTACACCCAGAGCAGGCTGTAAAGAGATAACCCCACAATTGGCTTGTTTTGACAAGTTTGTCCAGCCAAAGCCTACATGCAGAGGTCCAAGTGACTCTTACCCAAATTCCATTCCCACAGTAACTGCTGGATCTAACTTTCATGTTCTATGTTGGCTTTAATGTTGTATCTAACTTCATGTTCTATGTTGGCTTTAATATGTATTGAAGTAGTTATTCTTTGAAGGCATCACTGTTTTCTAGTTCTGTAATTCTGTCCTTATAAGGAACAGAATCAACTCTGTTGACTACACCCAGAGCAGGCTGTAAAGAGGTAACCCCACAATTGGCCTGTTTTGACAAGGTTGTCCAGCCAAAACCTACATGCAGAGGTCCAAGTGACTCTTACCCAAATTCCATTCCCACAGCAAAAACTTTATTAAGTAGAAGGACAGGGGACAGAGCATTTAGCTCAAGTAATGCCATGCCTACCTTGGAAGCGCAAGGGCCTGAGTTTGATCCCCAGTACTGGAAAAATAAAAAAATTAACTCCCAGGACAATGTTCTATTTACAACCTTATATTTTGTCTATTCTGTTCCTAACCAGAGAATTCTTTGTCTTTTCTATTACAAGTCCTTGCATGCATTAGAATCCATAGCAACTGCACAACTGCATGTCCTCACACATAGTTTCCTTTTAACCCAATTTGATTACCACTAAAATTTGGTGGTTTGGACTGACCAGCACCTTTACTGGTTAAGCTGCAACCTATCCTGGTTCCCCATCTCTCTCTCCTCCCTTTCTCTCTCTCTCTCTCTCTCTCTCTCTCTCTCTCTCTCTCTCTCTCTCTCTCTCTCATACTGTCTTTTTTATTCAACCTTGTGCCATAGCACTGAGCAGATTTTTTAACTGAGCACCAAGCAGAGTAATTTTTAACCTGGATTTCTGATTGAAGTCCCTTCTTTCTTTACCAAATGGTTATTCATTGTGTCATTTTTTTAGCTCATCTATCTTTTTATTAGTATCTTCTGAAAGTTTCTGAATTATTTTGGTTATTATTTCTTTTATCTGTTTAATTATATCTGTGATCCCACTGAGTACCTCTTTGATCTGTTTTCTTTGTTTTTGCTTTATTGAACTTATTAGTACATTTAGATATACATTATGATCGCATTCAACTTTGAGAATTTGTACCTATACATAGTATATTTTGATTCTTATTTTTTCCCATTCTCCTCCCCTCCCTACAACTCCCCACCCCTATATAAATAAACTTTGTTTCCATTTTTTAACCATCAAATTTTTTCTTTCCCTTCTTTATTTTCTCCCACCCCCTTTCTTTTTTCTCTTTGAACACTAACCTCTTCTGTTATCCTTTCAAATAATTTGAGTGTGTGGCTTATCTATTCTGTCCCTTCACGTTTCCTAGATTAGTTTTAGGAGAGTTAGGAGTTTTGGAAGGCATTTCTCTTCTCAAGTTTGTATTCATTTGCTTGCTTGTTTGTTTGTTTTTGCTGAGGTTTGTGAGTGCTCGTACTACAAAGACATTTTTACTAATATGGCAATCTCATTAGCTGCATTTGAGTGGTGTACTTTGTCTCTACCTTAGTCCCAAGATCTGACCACCCTGGTATATTTGGGAGCAGAGGATCCAGTATAATTAGTAGCCCAGAAACTAAGTTCTCTTGAAATGTACTCTTATACATTTAAGGTAACAAATGTAACCTGAGTGTTGTCTTACAAACAGTGAAAACTGCATGACCCTGGTAATACCAAAAAATCAGCGAAAGCAGTATCATCCAAGATAAATTGGATATTAATATAAAATATAAAGAATCTATGTACCATGCTTAACTCTAGAAAATGAATTCATAAATATGTTGTAAACATTAAGACAACCCAGGTATTTATTTCCAGCTAATATGCAATAAATATGACAGCTATATCTCCACTAATAGGAGAAAAGAATTCAACAGTAATTTTGCAGCCTTAACTGCCAAAAGATTAACAAGTTTTATGGTTATATTATCAAAGATATGGGTTTGGTAATGGAGGAATGTGAGTAAAAAAATTTTTTAAATCTAAACTATATGATGAGAAGGAAGACAGAAAAATGTTACAGAATATCTTTTTGGGAGTTGAAAGATTTTTATACAATTAGGTAAAGGTAAGGAAAAATTATGAGAAATAAAAGATAAAATAAAACAGAAAAATTATATATGGAGTAGAAATAAGAGAGAAAAAATTCAAGGAAGAAATTTAAAGGGAGAATAAAAAATAAAAATCAAGCAAAGAAAAAGGAAAATTCCCCAGTTCCCTATAAATTAATAAAGAGTAAAGGAGGAAAAAAGATGAAAATGCAAAAGCAAAACAAGACAAAAAAACATTAAAATGACACACACACTGACAAGAGAGAGAAAGGAGGAAAGAAAGAAAGAAAGAGAGAGAGAGAGAGAGGGAGAGAGAGAGAGAAGGAAAGAAGGAAGGAAAGAAAGAGATTTCTCCATGATTTAAACATGTGCTTTCTCTCCCCTATGATCCAACACTTCAGGGTAGTGTCCAAATCAAATATCATGGTTCCTTTTTCTACATTAAGAAAACATTTTTCTGCCCAAAGTTTTCCTCAAAGCAATTTTGACATCCTTATTCCTCAAGCTATATATTAAAGGATTTAACACAGGTACCACAATGGTGTAGAACAGGGAAGACACTTTTCCTTGGTCAAGAGGCAAAATGGATGGTGGTTTAAGATACATAAAAGCCCCAGAACCAAAAAACAGAGAAACCACGATCACATGGGAGCTGCAAGTACTAAAGGCTTTGGATTTGCCTTCTGTGGAATGAATGTGAAGAATACTAGACACGATGAGGCCATAAGAAATGAAGATGATAACAATGGGTATTCCAATGCCAATGGCCACAATAATAAATACTGCAAGCTCATGTGCATCAGTGTTGTTGCAAGAGAGCTCAAGGAGGGGAAGGATGTCACACATGAAATGATTGACAAGACTGTCAGAGCAGAAGGTCAGACTCACTATGTTTCCTGTGTGAGCCATGGCCCCAGAAAACCCCATTGTGTAGACACCCAACAAGAGGAGTAAACACACCTGCGGAGACATGGTGACTGTGTACACCAGTGGGTTACAGATGGCAACATAGCGGTCATATGCCATTGCGGAAAGGATGAAGGACTCAGAAAAAACAAAGAAGCAGAAGAAAAAGAGCTGAGTCATGCACCCACCATACCAGATCATGTTCTTCTTGGAGATAAAACTCATCAGCATCTTGGGGGTGATGGTTGTGGAGTAGGATAAATCTATTATGGAGAGGTTGAAGAGGAAGAAGTACATGGGAGTGTGCAGGTGAGAGTTCAGTCCTATCAGGAAGACCAAACCTAGGTTGCCCAACATGGTGATCAGGTAGAAACCTAGAAAGAGGAAGAAGAGGGGGATCTGGAGTTCTGGCTCATCTGTTAAGCCTGCGAGGATGAACTCTGTCACAGAAGAGTTCCTGGATGCCATTCTGCTTTCTCATGTGATCTGTGGGGTCCAGAAAAAAGGAGTACTTTGAAACAAGCCTCTAGACTCCCTTCCATCTCTACTCATTATTCCTGAAAAAAGGAATCCACAAAGAGAAACATGGGCTTTGGTTGGAGGACTGTTCCCTTTTGCTATAGGTAGTAGCAAACTACCAGGAACTTTAACTTCCAGGCTAACCATTACTCTCAGAACAAGAGCTGGTGCTGCTCAGAAATGTGGTACTACTGACCACTTTGGTGTCTTTTATACTTTGAACTCAGTGCCTTTACTATTCCTCTCTCCTCTGCCTCTGCCTCACTTGCTGCTCCTGGGCCTCTTCCCCACCCCAAAAGGCAAAAGTCACTGTATCCCTAGTCCAGTACTGTAAGATTAAAAAGATGAGGCTGTATTCTTGCTGTTTTTAACTCAGCATCATAAATTTTTATTTTATTTTTATGTTTAATTAAATGCATTTTTGTGGTTTTCCAGGTTCTCTTAGGTCATGTGGATATAGCATTAATAATATTTTTGAATGCTAAAATTAATTCAGAGCTTACTGTGAGAAGCTCTAAGAGTTATGTGACAATCATTATCCTCGTTTTCCCTATGAGAATTGAAATTGAAGAATTCAAAATGATAAAATCGAAAAATGAAATTCAACCCAAAGTAGACCTTCAGCAGTCCTACTTTTATACTGTGCTATATGACTGGCCCAGCTCAGGCAAGCACTCACCTTCATTTATTTAGAACTGTAACAGTACACAATACTCTACCATTCTTGTCCAGTTTTCCTTGGGAGAATAAAGACCCTGGAAAATAGAAGACAACAGTTTTGAGCTCAGCCTACACGAACAAATTGAAACTTCTCATTTATCTTGTAGATCTCTCTGCAATGAAGAACATATTTGTTAATTTACACAAGACACCCTCTCTCACTACCACTTCCAGAAAAGGGACAGCCTCTGTTCCTGACATATGGGATAACAGGGAACAAGACACTTGATCCTTGGTGACAAGTCTCATTGACCTGATTATAAAGACACTGACTCCAACAAAACTGGTTTCTCTAAAACTGCACTTCTTAAGGAAGAAAAAAGATTTGTTTATCTGTTGGAATGCATGATACAGCTTTTAGAGCTTATAGAGATTTTAGAGTAAGAGTTCTGTACTTCTAAGAAAATAATATTGTGAAAAATTATTTTGATTACTATTTCTTTAATAGCCAAAAATGTGCCTGACCCAGTGCCCTTATAATGACCCTACCTGTCAAGAAACAAACCACCCTGCAAATATATCTATAAGTTCCTTGAGATGATACTACTTCAGATGTTAAATGCTCACAGAGATATGTTTCAGAAAGCAGAGTCAGGCCTACCTCTCTCTAACTCCTCTGAACCATAGGAAGAGACCCACTAAAATCCATGATGTAGGGCTCTTGTCTTCTTGGATCTGAAAGTCACTTGGAGAATAATAAAATCAATAAATTTAGTAAAAAAAATTATAAGATAGTTTAACACAGGATTATTGGAGTTTACAATAGGACACCAAACAACTTGTTTGTATTTCAACTTATTCCAGGAGTTAATTGGATTACACCCAGCTTCAAAAACTTAAAAGGACTTCTGTGGTTCCCTGTCTTCTCCTAGAGGACAAGTTCAAAGATAATAAAGAGATTTTTTTCAGCTAGATACTGTTAAACTCTGCTAAAAACCAACCTTTCTCTAAATTACTATCCAGTTTAAATTCCCAGTGATTGTTCTTGTCTTCCACTCACAAGCCTACCTAAGCAATTCTCTTTTTTAAATTAATTTTTTTGGCACAATTTAAATATACATAATGATCACATTCATTAAAGGTACTTTGTACCTACACATGATATAGCTTGATTCCTTTTTCTCCCATCTCCCTTCTCTACTTTCAACCTCCTCCCATTTACAAAAACTTTGTTTCCATTTTTCCATTGTTTTATCAATTTTTTCCCTTTCCCTCCCCTTGCCCTTTCATAGTTTCCCTTTCTTTTTTAATAGTTTCTTCCTGTTTCATATTATCTCCTACACAGTTTGATGCTTATTTCCACTTTCAGTTTCTCACACTAGAGATGATGCAATATTTCCACATTATGTCCCCAATTTATTACACTTAAGAGTATAGTCTCAAGTTGCAGCCATTTAACTGTAAGTTTCTCAAGTTTGTCTTTCTTTATGACTGAGTAGTACACAGCCTGTTTGGTTTGATTTTTCTTTTTCTGTCTCCTGTTCACATCTAACCTCTGCCCTGTCTGTCAGATAACCCAGTCTATCTCAAACATCAAACCCACAAACTTACAGAATTTGGTTTCAAAAACCTGAAGAGATTATCTTCTCATGTGTTTCCCAAAAATAATTACCTAGAGTGACTATCGAATAAAAATTTTAGGCTAATAGTCCTCCTGGATCAAACTCTCTCCTCTCTAGGTATGAAAAATAGTCACTGTAATTTTTTTATCTTTCTAAATATTTCCAGTGCCAGCAGCTTTGGAGTTCACATAATTAACACTCACACTCATCAGATGGACAAATACACTGTGAAATTCTAAAGAACTGAAGCTGCCTGCCCAAAAGCAAAGAATTAGTTTGTCTTTACGTTTCTAGCCTCTCCTTACCTATAAAACCATATGGCCTTCATTTTGGCTGAAATGAAAAGTACAGTAATGAAAACATAAGTGACTAGGAGTAAGGAATTAGCTACACTTTCTCTTTGAGCACTAACAGCTGTATGAGATTAGAAAAATTACATAGAGCTACTATGTGCTAACTGGAAAACTAACAACACAAAATGAAACTCTTTAAAGATAAGACAGTAAGGTGAGCACCATATTCACCCCCAACTTTCTTCCTAGAGGCAATTTCCAAACCAAGAATAGTGAAATGGAGCCCAAGAAAATGACAGCAGCTTCTACCATTATATTAAAGACTAGAGTTCCAGAATGCTAAGACAGTCAGAATGTGTAGGTCAGAGAGAAAGGAGCCATAGAAAAGATAAATTAGGAATATAATTTTAAAAATCAGTCAGCAATTTCACTACATTAATAAAACAGTAAACCATACATGCATTTATTAGATCCAGTAGGAATATTTGATAAAAGTCAATACTTACTCATCACAAAAACTATCACCAAAATAGTAATAGAAACAGCCTAAATCTGATTTTTAAAAATGTCTACTGAGCCGGACGTGGTGGCTCACACCTATAATCCCAGCACTTGGGAGGCAGAGGCAGGAGGATTGCTGAGTTCGACGCTTTCCTGGGCTACATAGTGAGCTCAGAGCCAGCCTGAACTACAAAGCGAGACCCTGTCTCAGAAAGAAAAATGTCTACTGAAATCCTACAGTTCATGTCATGCTCAATAGGAAAGTGCTGAATGACTTCAAAAACAAAATCAAGAATGTTCTCTCTCGTAAATTCTATGCAATTTTGTATGGGATATTCAAGCCCATTTGATAAGAAACGGGTGTAAAAGGAAAGGAAAGAATTTGGATGTTCTCATTGCAAAGCAGTGATAAATATTTGAAGCTATGAGTGTAGTAATTGGCTTGACTTGATCATTCCAAAATGTATACATACAATAAAACATCACACTGTATTGCATAAATATATTCTTCCCAATTAAAAATGAAAAATTTTAAAATTATCAAATAGAAAAAGGCCTGCTGAACCTCTCCTCTACTGCACAGCCTTAACACTCCATCCTAACATGAGGATATTAGGACTAGCTTCACGAAGATCTCAACTCTGTCTAAATGGTAGCTCTAGAGAATTCTGGACTTTTAGGCAATTTCTTATTCCACACATTCTGTTTTTCCCCAGGTTTCTGTACATCCTTCTCACTCTGATCACTTTTGTCATCTAACCCTAAGTCTTGAAATTCTTCCATTGTAAGTCATAGTCAATTGTGGGCCCTACATTCAATCGTCATAATCTAATACTAATCATAGCTGTCCTGCTACCTCAGTTTTCACTGTACAGAAAAGGAACACTGTGCAGTCCATGCAGCATGGTAGATCTAAAACTTGGGATCTGTATGGCTCAACCATCCCTGCTCCTCCCACACTGTTTCTTTTAAATTCACACAAATGTAGGGATGCAGCTCCTTGTCAAGCCTGCTGATAATCATGGTACCAATTATTGTACTTTGTATGTGCACACACAGCAGGGTCAGCTTGCCCACCTACCTCTGTGACACATTTTCAGCCAGTGCTCCACAATGATGCTGTATCATCTGAAGACAGACAAAAATTTTGATGTGTCCTATAGTAATTCTAGCAAATCCCAGTTGATCTGAGTCCCACTACAAGTAAGTTTTTAATGAAGAAAAACAATTAAGCTTTATAAATGGCCTCAGAGACCCACAGGCAAAGATCTTGGGGATTTCTTTTTCTCTAAATGCATCAGAGGTGTTTTGTCTGCATGATGCAAGAGCAAGAATGGCTCCTCTGAACTGCTGTCTTTGCAGAGACTATGGCTGTGAAAACTGTATTCCAAAAGCATTTGAACTACAGCTTCTGCAAAGTCAAATTTATTGGTGATTATCACCAGTACAAAAACATCATAGGAAGAAATACTGGAATTGTGTTCATTTTGATAGAGAATTCTGTCTTTTTTAAAAGCCTTGACTTTTATTTAATGATAGTTCCTTTAATTTAGTAATTTCTAGAGCATATCCATCATATAGTATATGTTTATACATTATACATTTTATTACATATAAGTGGGTGTCTGATCCTTAAACATATTTACATATATATGTCTCAGAATTTTGGTAAGCAAAGACATAGCTCTGGTATAGCCCCAAATGACTCATTTATTACTAAATACCAGAGAAACATAACAACATGTCTTAATTCCAACAAGCAGCACAGAGCCCAGCTGGAGAGAAAATACAGTAGCTCACAGGACATCATTTGAAATAGCCTCCACTTGAAAAAGTAGATGAAATAAATGTCCTTAAATATAAATCAGAGAGAACAGTATTCTATGTAAAATTCAGTTAATCTTTTAACTTTTATTTATCCCTTTAGAATTTTAGGTTTAGAGTAAAAAGACAGGTCCATGTGTTGGACAACCTACAGCCTCACAAACGTATTCCACCACCATCTGTACTTCACCTTCCTCTCCTCAGATATTTCAACTTTCCCACATTCTTGCCAGCTATTTATTCTTTAAGTCCTTGGAGACCTCATTTGTTCAACACCTTTGTGCATACGGATGTGTTTCAGATTTTTAACTTTAGTCCTCCTATTTCCTTCTTTTTTTTTTTTTTTTTTTTTTTTTTTTTTTTTTTTTTTTTTTTTTTTTTTTTTTTTTTTTTTTTTTTTTTTTTTTTTTTTTTTTTGGCGGTACCAGGGATCGAACTTGGGCCCTTCTGCATCCAAGGTTGGTGCGGTACCACTTGAGCTAAATCCCCAGCCCAGGCCTCCTATTTCCATTTAGCTCATAACTGTGTCTAGTCTCCACTACAAACTTAAAACAGGTTGCTCTTTGGTCTATTAGATTGCAAGCTTTAATGTTGCACCAATAAGGTGAACCTTTGCCAGTTTGCATAGAATGGTCAAGTGTATGCTTGTTATTC
>PVIC010043221.1:0-15497 GCA_004025085.1 Thryonomys swinderianus | reverse complement strand
TTTTTTTTTTTTTTTTTTTTTTTGCTTTTTGGAGACAGGGTCTCGCTTTGTAGTTCAGGCTGGCCCTGAGCTCACTATGGTGCCCAGGCAAGCCGCCGCGAACTCAGCAATCCTCTTGTCTCTGCCTCCCAAGTGCTGGGATTACAGGCATGAGCCACCACACCCGGCATTATGGTATGCGGTGTTGACTGCTGGTGGGCGTGAGTCTCCACGCCCAGCATTGTATGTGGTTTCCGGGGATCGAACTCAGGACCTTGCGCTTGCGAGGCAGGGCCGGAACCACTGAGCTAACCCTCCGGCCCTGTTCTATTCTGTTTTAATTTAGTACAAGGTGAGACATATGGGTCTAGACTTCTGCCTGTGGATATCTAGTTTGTCCAACACCATTATTAAAGAGATTATCAATGTATGTTTTTGACTCCTTTGTTGAAAATCAACTGATTGAATATATCTAAGTTTGCTTCTTGTCCCTCCGTTCTGTTCCTTTGATCTACTTTTCTGTGTCTGTACCATGCTTTTTTTTTCTTGTATTAAATCTATATAATAGTTTTGTGAATATAGCCATTTTGAGTATATTGATTCTGTCTTTCCCAGAACATGGAATATTTATCCATTTTCTGATGTCCTCTTTAGTCTCCCTCTTAGGGGTGATATGATTCTCATTATAGAAATCTTTCACTTTCTTGGCTAGGTTAATTCCTAAGTTTTTAATTTTTCTTGATGCTACTACGAATAGTATTGTTTTCCTAATTTCTTTATCAATGAGTTCATTATTCCTAATTTCTTTATCAATGAGTTCATTATAAGTGTATAAGAATGCAGTTGATTTTTCTGTGTCAGTTTTATATACTACTACATTGTTGAATTTGCTTATTAATTGTAGGATGCTTTTATTGGCATTTTTTGGGTTTTGTAATATGTCATCTGCAAGTAATGATACATTAATTTCTTTTTTTCCTGTACATGTCCCTTTCACTTCCTTCTCTTACTTGAGTGCTCTGGCTAATGTTTTGGGGGACTATGTTAAGTAGGAGGGTGATAGTGAGCATTCTTGTCTTGTTCCTGACCTTAAAGGGAAAGGTTTTGGCTTTTTCCTCTGGTTTATAATGTTTGGCAGTAGGTTTGCCATAAGTGGCTTTTATTAGGTTGAGATAAAGTCCTTTCATACCTTTTCTCTTCATTGTTTTATTCATGAATGGATATTGAATTTTGTCAAAGGCATTTTCTACATCTATTGACATTGTCATGTGATTTTTGTCCTGGGCTCTGTTTATGTGATAAATTGCATTTATTGATTTGTATATGTTTGAACCATCCTTGCATCCCTGGAATGAACCCTATTTGGTGTTAAGATGTAAGACAGTTTTGATGATTTACTGCATTATTTACCAGCATCTTGTTGAGTATTTTTGCACCTATATTCATTAGAGAGATTGGTCTGTAATTCTTTTTTTTTTTTTTTTTTTGAGACAGGGTCTCGCTTTCTAGTTCAGGCTGGCCCTGAGCTCACTATGGAGCCCAGGCAAGCCTCAAACTCAGCAATCTTGTCTCTGCCTCCTGAGTGCTGGGATTACAGGTGTGAGCCACCACACCTGGCACTGTGGTATGTGGTATTGATTGCTGGTGGGTGTGAGTCACCATGCCCAGCATTCTATGTGGTCACCGGGATCAAACTCAGGACCTTGCACTTGTGAGGCAGGCGCCCGAACCACTGAGCTAAACCTCTGGCCCTGTAATTCTCTTTTTTTGGTTGGATCCACGTCTGGTTTTGGAATCAGGGTAATGTTGCCTACAAGGAATAGTTTTAGGAGTACTTTTTCTGATTCAATTTCATTAAAGATTTTGAAGAACATTGGTAATATAGCATTGATTAGATTTTCCCTGAAGTTCTTATGGAATTCAGCAGTAAATCCTTTAGGTCCTAGGCTTTTCTTAGTTGGCAGAATTTTTTATTACTGCTTTAATTTCTATGCTTGTTATTGGATTATTAAGAATTTTTAAGTTTTCTTGGTTCAGTTTTGGTAATTCACAAGTATCTAGGAATATCTCCATTTTGTCTGAATTTTATAATTTATGGTGTACAGGTTTTTGAAGTAGTTCATAATAATATTTTAGATTTTGGTAGTGTTTAATTTCACCTTTTTCACTTTGTAATTATATAGATTTGTGACTTTTGTTTCCTTTTTTTGATGAGATTGGTTACAGGTCTGTCTATTTTGTTTATTCTTTCAGAGAACTAGTTCCTCAATTTATTGTTTTTGTGGTTTTTTAAAAAAATCTCCATTTCATTAAGTTCTGCTCTCATTTTTATAATTTTCATCCTTGGTACTTGCTCTAAATTTGGGTTGTTCTTATTTCTCTGGTATCTTGAGGTGGATCATTAGGTTCTATATTTGGGCTTGTTCTGTTTTTCTGATGTGGGCATTCACAGCTATATAGTTTTCCTTTAGGACTGCTTTTATTGTGTCCATAAGTTCTAGTATGTTGTACTGACATAATCATTTAATTCTAGGAACTGTCTTATTTCTTTCTTACTTTCTTCTGTGACCCATTGATTATTTAAAAATATGCAGTTTAATTTCTGTACATTTGCAGTTGTTTTGTCCATTGATTCCTGGTTTTACTGCATTATGATCTGATAAGATTTTTGGTAGAATTTCAGTTATTTTTCTTTCACTTAACCATGGTTTACTTCCTAATATGTGGTCCATTTTGGGAAAGTTCCATGTGCTTCTGTGAACAATGTGTATTCTGTTGTTGAATGAAACATTATTTCTGTATATCCATTAATTACATTTGGTCAAAGATTGGATTTACTCTGGTATTTCTTTTTTGATTGTGTGTTCTACTTGTTATAGTGTGTTATTGAGGTCTCCTACTATAATAGTATTGATATTTTTCTGATCTGAGTGCCTTTATGTTTGTAACTGTTATCTCTTCCTCTTGAATACTTCCCTTAGCCAATATATACTGACCTTCTTTAACTCTGCTCAGTTTTGGTTTAAAGTCCACTTTGCCTGAAAAAAAGGTAGATATACCTGCTTGTTTTGGGGTCCCATTGTATTGTAAGTTGTTTTGTATTGTTGGACTTTCAGTCTACGAATTTCTTTCTGAGTTGTGGGTTTATTTTTTTATATATATAGCATGCTGTTTGGTCTTGTTTCATGATATATTCTGCTATTCTGTCTCTTTTGATTGGTAAATTAAGGGCATTAAAAGTTGTAACTGATAGTAATTGACTTATCCTATCATTGTATTATTTTACTGCTGATTTCCTTTTTTTTTTCTTTCTACGTAATTACTCAGCCTGCCTAGTACAATCATTCTTTTGGACCTTTTGCTATTATTAGCTTCATTGTCTCTTTCTAGGATACCCTTGAGAAATTTTGAAATGCTAGCTTGGTGGATCATGAATTTCTTAGGTGCTCTTTATCATGAAAATACCTTATTTTTCCATCAATTTTATAGAATGAAAGTTTTTGAGTTTTTTTTTTAAAGTTGAAATACTTAAATCACCCCTTAATTTTAATGCTTCTGTTGAGAAGTCTGTTGTAATCCTGATGGGTTTTCCTTTATAAATGATTTATTGTTTTTCTCTAACAGCTTTTTTTTGAATTTTTTTATTGGTATATTTTATATACAGCTCACAATCACACTCTAACAGCTTTTAAAATTCTGTTATTCTGTTGGCTTTATGGAACCTTGACTGTTATATGTCTTGGGTTTTTTTTTTAACATGGTTATTTGGAGTTCTATATACCTCACTTAACTGAATTCTTTTTTTTATGCCTTTGAAGTTTTCTGCTGCTATTTCTCTAAACAAGTTTTTTTCTTTTTTTTAGAATTTCCTTTGTGCTATCTTCTGATTTTTCATTAATTCCAGTTCATCTTAGGTTACTCTTTTTTGTATCATCTAGCATATGCTAGAGCAGCTTTTCATATTCTTTTGTTTTATGATGACTCTAATTGATCATCAAATAATGCTCTGACTTGTACCTCCAAAACTATCTCCACTCATCATTTACTTTTGCTGCCCATACTTTCAGTGGACTTTCTAATCTCTTAGATTTTTTTTTTTGAACTTTTTTTTTTGGGTAGATTGCAGTTCTTTTCTACAGCGAGCAGTCATGTATCTCTTTGCTTAGTTCTAATTTTTTATTAGTATCTTCTTTAGACTCTCTCTCTGAGCACTTCTTTCATTAGGATCATTATCTATTTAGTTATATTTTCTTTGAGTTTGCCCAACATTGTATCAATCTATTTTTTTTTTTGTCCCCTATAAAGCCTGTTAGTCTTTTGTCTCTGTGGCTTTTGATTTTCTCTACCTTGATGTACCCTAGATTGTCCTGGGGAAGTTGGGAGTTTTGTGAGGCATTTTGTTACCTTGTTTTCTCATATTCTAATTTTTGGGACTTGTAAAATGATTATAATTCTGATATGGAGAACTCTTTAGTTAATGTCTACTTTTCAGAGTTGTGATCTGGGAGTAGCTATCTGTTGCCTTTTCCTCAGCCCCAGAAGCCAGCCACTTCTGTTAATTTGGGAGGAGAGGTTGCAGTTTATTTGGCCCAGTGCCTAGTTTTTTTGGAATGGTCAGCAGTATTGTCTATGATTTCTAGCTATCAAGGTGCCGGTACATGGAGAAAACCAACTGATAGCAACAGCTATGTCTCTGGCTAAAATAGTAAAATCATCAACAAAAATTGCATCAAATATAAACTGGACATTGACAAGCCCTGTGCCCTAATAATGTATCACTGTCAGCCATAGGAAAGAGATCGATTGTTATAGTTTTAAACATAAGACAAACCTAATATTGATCTACATAAATTTCTACTCAATAGAACAACTTTGTCTTCATTAACAGTATGTGTTCCACCATAGTAAAATATATTTAACTCTTTGTAGATTCCTAGATTTTAAAGATTATATTTGTAAATACAGAGGTAACAGGGAATGGAAACCTAAATTAAGGAGTGTAAGAAAATTGGTAGTTTAGATAAAACTGACAGAAAAACTCAACAAGGAAAAGCATAAATAATAAAAAGTACAGAGTAAACTAAAGGGAAAAGATAGTATGGGAAAACATTAAAAGAGAGTGGAAAAAAAGAGAAAAGAAGACCTAATGAAATAGATAAAAAAATATAGGATTAATAAAAAGGGGAAAAGTAACATGGGAGATAAAACTCCAAATACCCCCAAAGCAAAAATAATTCCCCCAATGGCAATGACTCAATCAACAGAAAACCTTCAAAACCTAATAGAGAAAAGAAAAATTAGATTCAAAGAAAAGGGAGAAAAGGACGAATAGTAAGAGAAGGAAGCAGAAGAAAAAGAAAAGTGAAGAAGTAAGAGTGAAGAAAAAGAGGGAGAAAATTCCTTTGTATTTACAAGTGAATTGTTTACTTCTAGAACCTGTAGTCTTTGGAATCTAGCAAGTCTGGGTACTCTCCCCTCCATTTTATAACCTATGGGTTTGTGAGCTGATCCTTTGCTTGAGAAGTCCTTATCTATAGACTCTAGTCTGTGGCACTGTCAAACCTAAGACTTGTCTCCACTCATTTTGGTGCACGGGGAAGCAGTCAAACCAGTGGTTTCCTCTGGCTGTTGGCGGCAGAGTGGACACTCAAGCAGACCAAAGACTTGTGCCTTCACCTTCAGATCCAGTAACTCTCAAGGTCAGTCCCACTTAATCTGGTCTTGCATCACGGAATGCAGGCCCCATGTACTTCTCTAGGGATCTTGTCTAGCCCTAACCCTTCAAGACTGTCTCGTTTTTTTTTTTTTTTGAGACAGGGTCTCTCTTTGTAGTTCAGGCTGGCCCTGAGCTCACTATGTAGTCCAGGCAAGCCTCGAACTCAGCAATCCTCCTGTTTCTGCCTCCTGAATGCTGGGATTACAGGCATGAGTCACCACTCCTGGCAAGACTGTCTCTTGTGGTTGTCTCTCACTGTGGTAACACTTCAGTCCTGGAGTGAAGCCATATGTAGTATGTAAGTTTTGAGACTCAGTCTCTCCTGTGCCTAGCCCTTCCTCAGAAAGGCATCTAATGAAACTTTCTTTTGTAAAATGGTGTGCACTGCATTGGATTTCTTCTTCCGCACTATCCCATCATGAAAAAACCTGATCTTAAAGCCCCACATTTAAAAAAAAATTATACCAATTGTGAGCTTTGCTTGGGCCTAGTGCAGTTGGCACATCCCTTGTTTCTCCCTGAAGCATCTGACTCTTCGGGGCAGGTTTTCCTCTTCTCCAGAATGTTGGCCTCTTCTTGGGTCAGATCAATTCATCGTCATCTTGTGTGGCTCAGTACTGAGGGGAATGAAGGTGCAGAGCCTGGGAGGAGTTAGAAATTTGAAGTTTGAACCCTGCAGTGGGCATGGTGCTTCCTCGTTGTGGTAGTTCTTACTTTTCTTTAGAGATTGTTAGAGTGTGGTCCTAAGTTTCACATTTCCATAGATTTTCTACTTATATTTATAAAATATAATGTTGTCTGTGTTGAGTTACCCATAGATTACACAAATTTGGTCATAATTTTTCCTTATATGAAATTTTTTTTCTCTATCCGAAGTTGTCTTATGTGCATTTGAATCTTCCTTGTGTGTTCTAATGAGCAATGTATCTGACCAATTGCATGTGACCAACAACTTTGTTGTATCCCAAGATCATGTTCCATAGTTGGGATGATTTACAGATTAGGAGAAATGTCCCTTGCCTTTCCTAGTAAACTACATTAATGGTACTGTATGTGTTTCCTCTGCCCAAAATTCCTTTCCTTCATCATTCTCCCTATTTAGAGGGCAGGTTGTAGTATTGTCCTTCACTGTGATGTAATTTATGATTTTTTTCTCTTCATTGGGCTTTCTTCCTTCTTCCTTTCTTTCTTTCTTTCTCTTTCTTTCCTCTTGACAGGGTCTTGCTTTGTAGTTCAGGCTGGCCCTGAGCTCACTATATAGCCCAGGCAAGACTCCAACTCACAGTAATCCTCCTGCCTCTGCCTCTCTAGTGCTGGGATTACAGGCATGAGCCACCACATGTGGCATTGTTGTATGTGATTACTGGGGATCAAAGTAGGGACCTTACGCTTGCCAGGTGGTACCAGAACCACTGAGCTAAATCTCTGGCTATTCATTGGACTTCTTACAGAAATAAATACTTAAATAAAATAAATACTTCAATCAAGTATGGCTTCCTAGTGCATTATTTTTTTTTCATTCAATGCCTTGTTAAATAAATTATGTCAGAGCTATTAATATCTTTTTGGTTGTTATAAGTAGTTCAGAAAAAAAGGAGCAAGTGGGCATGAGGTAGTCTTAGTGACTCAGTATGCAGATCAAACTAGCTGTTTTTCAAGATACCTCTTATTTCCACTGGGGAGAAAACTGACTTTTAGGGAGATAGTATATTATGGTGGATTATTTGGAGCCATAGAAATCATGAATAGACCCGAATATCATAATCCTTGTCAAAATCTAACACTTTAAAAAAAACATAGTTTTTATTTTCTAGAATGTATTAGGTATTTTGAATATTCTATGTATGCTACAGAATGCTTTGGATTCAGAGCATTTTGTAACACTGTTGAAATGGTAAAAGGAAGAAAAGAAATTTGCTTTTTACTTTGAACTTCAACTAATATTTCAAATGAAATAATGTGAATATTATTTTCTGGAGGACAGTTTGTGAGTTCATTTATTTTGTGATGTTTCTTCTTTTATCTAGATTTTTTCTACATCTAGTAATTTGTTTATAACATAAAATCTTACTTGGGGAATATTTCTGAGCATTATTAAATCACACAATATTGGAATAGTGTAAATGTCCCGCTGTAGGTTACATTTTAAAAGCCACTGATTTTTGAAGTGCAGCACAATTTCAGTATTACATATGTATATGGAAGAGTATTTGTGAAATGTCTTTGAGAAAATCTTTAAAGTTTTCTTTTCACTGCTTTTGAATAATCACAGATGAATAGAAAGTATAGAGCAGCAGAAAATAAAGTATTAAAATATGTGTAGGAAATTTGAGGTGTTCTTCACCAAAAGAACTGATTATTGCTGAAAAGATAGTTTAATAGAATTTTTAAATTTTTTGTCTTTATTTTGTCATTTATTTTCTAATTAAGTTCAGTAAATATTATTTGAAGGAAAAATGTAATTTTTTTTTTTTTTGAGACAGGGTCTCGCTTTGTAGTTCAGACTGGCCCTCAGCTCACTATGTAGCCCAGGCAAGCCTCGAATCAGC
Organism: Thryonomys swinderianus; assembly: GCA_004025085.1. Taxonomy (NCBI): domain Eukaryota; kingdom Metazoa; phylum Chordata; class Mammalia; order Rodentia; family Thryonomyidae; genus Thryonomys; species Thryonomys swinderianus. The sequence goes on along the minus strand of PVIC010043221.1, from coordinate 7,253 downwards.
AATCCTCCTGCCTTTGCCTCCTGAGTGCTGGGATTACAGGCGTGAGCCACCACGCCCGGCTGTAATATTTTAAAATAACTAGAAATTACCCTGATTCTCAAGAAAATTCCTTAAATATTTCAGTGTTGCTTCATATAAATTGTGATGTCCTACACGAGATCCATCTTTTTGTCATATATCCTGTTGGCACCAACACTTTACCCCTTCAATGATAAGTAGGTTTAAATATAAACTAGAGATTTACAAAGGGCTAAGGGTCTCAATTATTTAAAAAAGCATTGATTTCCCACTTTAGAAGTTTTAATTATACAATTTAGTATTAAAATTTACATAATTATGCAGTCTTTAGAACTTTTTTGTTTTTCAACACTGAAACTGTACTCATTGAACAGTAACTTCCTGTTTTTCTCCATCACCAGTCTCTAGCAACCAGCACGCAATTTTTGTTTCTATGCTTTACTTTACAATCTTCTTCTTATTGCTATCATACAGTTTCTTTTGTATTTTTGTCCTTGACTTATTTCATTAGATGTAGTATTCTTAAAGCACATATGTGCATATTGTAACATGTGAAAGGATCTTTGTTTTGAGGCTGTACAACATTCCATTGTATATACATACCACATTTTCTTTAACTACTTATTCTTCAATAAATATTTGTATTGGTTTCACCCTTTAGTTGTAAACAAATACTTCCTTGAATTTCTGCTTTGATTTCTTTTGAATATACACCCACGAGTGAGATTGTTAGATAGTATTTTACTTCTATATTTTGTTCATTTGAGGATCCTTCATACATTTTATGGAAAACATTTTACAGATAGTACACAAGGTTTCAAATTTCTCCTCATCCATCTTAATATTTATCATTTTCACTGTGTTAATAGGTATGAAATTATATCCTATTATGACTTTTATTTATATTTCTTTAGTAATTAGTGGTATTTTGAGCACCTTTTTATATGCTTTTGCCATTTGCATCCCCTGGAGAAGTGTCTATTCAAATCCTTTGTATATTTATTTCCTTATATTTGTTAAGTTGGAGGGATTTTTTTTTTTTTGAGACAGGTTCTCGCTTTGTAGTTCAGGCTGGCTCTGAGCTCACTATGTGGGCCAGGCAAGCCTCCAACTCAGCAATCCTCCTGTCTCTGCCTCTGGAGTGCTGGGATTACAGGCGTGAGCCACCATGCTTGGCCCTGTGGTATGTGGTATTGATGGCTGGTGGGCGTGAGTCTCCATGCCCAGCATTGTATGTGGTTACCGGGGATTGAACTCAGGACCTTGCACTTTCGAGGCAGGCGCTGGAACCACTGAGCTAACCCTCCAGCCCTGGAGGGATTTTTAAAAATAGATTATAGATATTAAGCTTCCATCAAATATATTTTTTGCAGATATTTTCTTCCACATTTTTTGCCTTCTTACCCTATTGAATTTCTTTGATTCATATTAATTATAATATTAATAGTTAAAAAGAAAGAATGCCCAAGAATGAGTTTTCTAAATTTCTCATCCTATTGATGGAAATATTTTGGGGCATGTTGTATGGGTGAAAAGACTGTTTTTTAAATTTGTTGTTTAAATTTCTCACAGAAGGCAGCCATATATGTATTTTAATAAACTTCTCTTTAAATTTTTGAGATAATCTTGAGATACTCTTTGGAATTATGATTAATTTTTAAAATTTTGTTAGAATTTAATTTGGAATCAGCTGCCAAAAAAACCTAGTTCCAGAGCTAGTGCTGATGGAGGTGAAAAATCCCTAGACGTGCTCTGCAGCTCGTGGACATTCCTTTTGATTTGTAAGACTGGAAGAGGTAACATTAGAATCTTCTTGATTTTGCCATTTATTTTCCCAGCTTTCCTTTGGATTTCAGATGCAAATAGAGCCATAATCTTGTTTCACTGTGTTGTGTAGGATGTTATTTTAGTCTTGGTTTCCTGAATGAATCCCGGGAATGATCTGTGATTGGTTTAATTGGTCATGTGATCTGAGGGAACAGGAGTGTTAGAAGCAGCAACAGGAGAAGGCAGAAGATTGACTCAGTGGTGTAGTGCTACAGCACTTTGTTTTCTTATGCATGGGACTTTCTGAGAAGTCTTGAGGGACTCACCATGGGAGAAACAATGTGGTGGAGCATTTATCTGTAGCTACATTTCAAAGGTTGTTTTACTTCTGAGTTGTGCCTCCTGAGTATTATTTCCCATGGGCTTCCATTTTATGGTGTCAGAAAAGCTTCTGGACAGGAAGGTAGAGTTGCATTATAAGTTCTTGAGCTGGTGTTAAGGCATACGATGGGATTCGTCCAAGTCTGCTCAGCAGTGGTTGCTATTGGCAGCTAGAATTAAGAGAGATGAAGCTGAGAGGATTTGTAGCAGCATTTGTAATCAGTATAGATATGTAGTACTTGCTTTGAATGATAATATAAACATATAAATTAGATGACATTGATGATTTTGTAGCTAATTATGGCCTACCTCATTTTCAGGAAAAGGACAGGTAAAACTGCTACTTTAGAATATCTTTGTTTTAATTCAAGATATTTCATATGTCATATCTTATTTAATACTTGTTGCTCCTCTAAGATAAATTGGATTAGAAGTAAGATGATGTGACTGAGGTTATGGAATTAATAAACTGAGGTGTTTAGAATTAAGGACTTATGCTACTCTATGGCGGTTTTCCCCCTGTATTTTCACCCTATTAGGGAAACCTATATACAGTAATTGTATTAGCCTCTCTTTTCAACTAGTTTTTGAATTCTAGAACTCATTTGTATATATTCGTGCAATCCACTAGAGGTCAGTATTGGGTAAATCAAGAGCCTATGGTTTTTGATTTTTCTCTCTTTTTTGAAAACTGAGTCTTGTTGTTTGGCTATCCTGGGATGTCGTAGTATTCTAAAATAAGTCTTTATTTAATGAGAGTTTTAATAATGTTATCAAGTGACTTTCCACATTAATAGTTCAGATTAGGTAATTTTTTTGGTCATTTTCACCACTGTTGCCTTCTGATAGGTAAGGATAGTACCCAAGACATATCCTTTGCAGATATGTCTTCCATTTTGGGGCCAGATTCCATTTTCACATAGATTCCTTTCAGAATTTAATGGAAATGTATTTAAACTTACTCTTTGGACTTTGGGGATTCATAACTGATAAAATGTTTCTTCTCAAAGAAAGAAGATTTGTGTGCTGATATTTTTTCCGTGTCATTTATCCAAATATCCAGCATATGTACTATACTCAACTTACTATTTTCATGAACCTCTTCACTTGGAATGACCTTACTGTTTAGTTATCAAGGCCAGAATACTTAGAATTATTCTTTTTCCCTTCTCTTCTATGTACAACATGTAAATCAATGAATTGTATATTTTTGCTTTTTATCTACTGATACCTTAATCCAAGTCCTCATAATTGCTATTTGGACTTTTATAGTGATGTGTATTGGTTTTCTTGCTTCCAGTCTTCATTTTCTTCCATTCGACTACTCCTTTGTATCTAGAGAATTTTTCTCAGATCTAAAGCTGATCTTGTTATTCCTCCTCTTAAACTCTTACATTACCTTCTAGTTAACACTGAAACTGCTTTCTATGCACTTCTAATTTTGCGTCTTTGTTACTTCCTTGTAACCCATTGCTCTGGTGTAATTGTACAAAGTTACCATTGCCTGGTGCCTAATGTTTTTTTTTTTTTACCTTTATCATGCTATTTCCTTTTTCTGCAATGGTTCTGTGTACCCTTTTCTATCTTCATTTGGAAAAATTATAGTGTGTATGTGTGTGTGTGTGTGTTTTGGAGACAGTGTTCAGGCTGGCCTTGAGCTCACTATGTCGCCCAGGCTGACCTTGAACTCACAGTGATCTTCCTTCCTTAGTTTCCTGAGTACTAGGATTACAGGCATGTTTCCACCGTGCCTGGCTTTTTTGTCTTTTAAAATCACCATTCCATATCTTTTTCTCTGGTAAGTCTTGATGGAAACCCCTCCAAGCAGATCTAACTACTATTTCTTTTGTGCAGTCATTGCCCTCTGTATTTGCCTTATTATATTCATTGCATTGAATTACAGTACTTATTTGCCTATTTGCTTTGATAATTCATGGATCAGAGATACCATCTTATTTTCTTTCTTGCCTGTTTCCTTTCTTTCTTCTTTTTCTCCTCCTCTTCCTCCTCCTCCTCCTTCTTCTAGTGGGCATACTGGGGATCGAATCCAAGACCTTTACACTGAGCTACATCCTTGATAACTCCTTTCATTTTTAAAATTTTTAAAAACTTTTGAAGTGTGTTCTTGCTAAGTTAACTAGGCTTGCAGTCCTTCTGCATCAGCCTCCCAGAGTACTGGGGTTGCAGGTGTACACCACCATGTCTAGGTAGTGTTTCTCATGTATCCACAATATTTGCTACTAAGCAAGTACTCAATACACATTTTACTGAAAATGGTAATACAGAGAAACACACCAAATGAGTTAGACAGTAAGAGAAAGTTTTATAAGGGAAGAATTTTAGTTTAGTTTTGGAGAAAACCTTAGACTTAGGAAGAGGTCATCAGAGAGCAGAATGACATAGACACAGAGGTAGAAATGGGAGGTAGGATCTGAACCAAGTGGAAAATTCATGTTGGAGAGTACTGATAAGTACATTGAAAAATTAGGTTCAGCTTTGATTATGGTAGAATCAAAATGTTGTATTATGGAGTTTGAACTGGGCACTGGTTTAATTCTGTCCTCTCAACCACATAGTTTCCCTCAAGCCTAATTCACAGTATGAGCACTGTAGTTAAAGATGAGCCTGGCCTTATAGTGGGAAGTTGATTATTTCCATTCAGGCACTTTGCAGTTGTAGCTATGGTAGAAAATCCAATAGTCGTAGGAGACTGGAGATGTGTTACTGAATCTCTGGAGAGGGGAAAGTGTCTTAAAGGAGAAGAAGAGGAGCTGAGAGAGAACTCTTACTCAATCTCTAAATATAAGGAAGTGAGAGAATAGTAAATATGAGAGACTTTTAAGGAAAAGTTGATAAAACATGTGAAAATTATTCACAAATAGGTTGCACAACACAGAAAAAAATGCTTTCTCAAGTCTACAGGTTGCTTTTTTTTTTTTTTTTTTTGAGACAGGGTCTCGCTTTGTAGTTCAGGCTGGCCCTGAGCTCACTATGGTGCCCAGGCAAGCCGCCGCGAACTCCGCAATCCTCTTGTCTCTGCCTCCCGAGTGCTGGGATTACAGGCGTGAGCCACCACGCCCAGCATTGTGGTATGCGTTCATTGTTGGTGGGCGTGTCTCCATGCCCAGCATTATATGTGGTTACCGGGGATCGAACTCAGGACCTTGCGCTTGCGAGGCAGGCGCCGGAACCACTGAGCTAACCCTCCGACCCTACAGGTTGCTTTTATGCTTTGTACCATTCTCCCCCAACCCAGCACAGCCAGGAGAGAGAAGTCAACTGCTTCTGTGGCACAGTATTATCAGGGTTGGATGTATCCTGGTGAACAGCAGAGCATGTTAGGAAAGGCCTCTGACAGGCTTTGATTGAATATTTTCCATGCACTGTAATGTCGCCTTTTCATTTTAACTTATGCGATATCCATTTATATATTTATATTTAGCCTTCACCCCTTCCTCATATCTCATAACAGATATTTTTCAATAGATAGTAATTTCATTTATATCACAAGGATAATATCTTAGTATTTATTATCCTTCTTGAACTTTGATATTTCTATCATGGCCAATTTCTACTTTCTAAATCTTCTCTGAATGCTCTTTTACAGATGGGGGAACTCTTGATAGTTCTGACAGAAACTCTAGATTATGACAGAGCTTTAGATACAGCTTGAAATAGTTTGACTTCTAGCAAAGTGTTTACCATATCAATTTGCCAATTAGGCCCAAACTACTTTTCAGTCTTCTAAACTTATAGAAAATCTAAATGCCAACTAAAAAAGAAAAAACAATCCATGGAATACTTTTCAGATTTGTATTATTTCAAGTTTAAGTGAGCCTACCTAGTGTGGCTTCTCTTGATAGCTTTGGATCCACTGTCAGTATTTCACTGATTGTGAAAAAAAAATAATGTACTTGAGATTTAGTTAGATAAAGTCTACTTATGAAAGGGTTTGGTTTTGGTGTGCTAAGGAATGCAGGGTTTAGAGAGTAAGTGATCACTCTTTAGCTGAGTGCTTGCTTTTCAAATACGAAAGCTTTTGAAGTTGGCTTTTGTATTGTGCTCTCTAAAATTTTTGATTCCTGCTTGTGGGTTTGTGTTGGATGTAGCTGGGGAAGAACATTTTACTTTTGAGGTTACTATTATTGAAAAATGTGCTATTTTTTGGGCCCTGAAATACAGTGCAGTACTTGGAGTGAATATGTGTCTTATAAACAAACCCAAATGAAATATTTTGGGCTATCTTTTCATGTGTTTGTTACTGACCTCATGTATTTTATGTGAGTTAAATCAAAATATCAGTGGGTAATATGCTGAGAAACAAGTTTGCCCATTGATTCAAATCTCTGGAATGTAGATTCTTTTCATTTTCTTGGCAGAAGCTACCTTGCATAGTTTAAGTTTTTCTCTGTCCTAATAAATTGTTTCATTTGACTAGTGCCTGAACTAACTTCTTGTATTTAATATGTATCTTAAATTTCTTAGTCTCACTGGCAAAATTTCAAGACCTGAATTTTCTTCTAAAATAATTTCTACTTTTTACTGAAGAGAAATAACATATTGATTAAGACACACATATTTTGATAGGTAGGATGTTCAGGCTTTGTTTCTTGGCATGCTACTATGTAGTAGACAGAGATAAAGAGAGGGAAAGAGAGAGGGAGAAAGGGAGAAAGAGGGAGAGAGAGAGAGACAGATAGAGAGAGAGAGAGAAAGAGGAGAATGAGGAGAGAAAGAAAAGTTCCATCTTTTGGAATATGCTGAGCTTGACAAAATTACATAAATTTTGGGCCAGAGATTTAACTCAGTGGTTCTGGAGCCTGCCTAGCAAGTGCAAGGTCCCTGGTTCAATCCCTGGTAATCACATACAACAGTACTGGGCATGGTGGCTCATGCCCACCAGTAATCAGTACTACATACCACAATGCTGGGCATGGTGGTTTACCCCTGTAATCCCAGCACTTGGGAGGCAGAGGCAGGAGGATTGCTGAGTTCAAGGCTTGCCTGGGTTACATAGTGAGCTCAGGGCCAGCCTGAACTACAAAGTGAGACCCTGTCTCAAAAAAAATTACATAAATTAAAAAAAA
>PVIC010043220.1:0-15342 GCA_004025085.1 Thryonomys swinderianus | reverse complement strand
CGGGGAGAAAGGAACCATTCTCCACTGTTGGTGGGATTGTAGACTTGTACGACTACTGTGGAAATCAGTGTGGACATTCCTCAGAAAACTAGGCTTAGTGGTCCCTTTTGACCCTGCTATTCCCCTGCTAGGAATATATTCGAAAGAATTAAAAGAAACATATTGTAAAAACTTATGTGCACCCATGTTCATAGTAGCTTAGTTTGTGATAGCTCAATCCTGGTAACAGTCCAAATGCCCATCAACTGGAGACTGGATAAAGGTGTGGGTTTTAAAAAATAAAATAGTTATTACTCTGCCATAAAAAATGACAAGTTTGAGACATTTATGTACAAATGGACAGACCTTGAGAACACACTAATAAGTGAAATAAATAGATCACAGATATTTAAATACCATATCTTTTCTCTGGTATGAGAATCTGTAAATGTAAGTAAGTTCTAGTATGTATGATAGATTTTGTGAAATAGGAAATGGTCAAAGGAAGGTGATAGGGGAAAGTTATGGGGGTAAAGAATAAATATGATTTAAAAAGAAAAAGAAATTACATGTATATAGGGGGTGGGAGGTTGAAAAGTAAAAATGGGTAAAAATGAGAATTAACTTGTGTCATATACTGGTACAAATTTCCCAATGTTGAGTGTGACTGAGCTGTATATAAAATATACCAATAAATAATTCAATTAAAAATATATTAATGTTATTTTCCTTCCAGGTACAACTTTAATCAGGCTATTCTTATAAAAAAAAAGAAATATCCACCATCTCTATTCACCAATATTTAAGTTATATATTTTAAAATGCACTTTCAAATTCTCAATGTTTAGTTAAGTGGCATCTTAGTCATCTTTTTATACTAAACATCAGCAAAAAAATAAAAATAATCAGCATGACAACTGTTTGTTTACATTATTATGCTAAACACTTTATATATATTACCTGAAACATATTAAAGAAACGTTCAAGTGAGGTGTTTTTCTGACACCCAGAGAAAACCTAGATTTATGTAACTCTAATTACGGCACAAAGTTAAAGGTAGACAACCATTAAGATGACTCGTTAGTCCACAGCCCCAATTCAAAGTGCATCTAGCATTTCCTGTGCACTGTGATACAAACATTAACAGAGGCTCCCTGGGAGAAACCGGAAGTTGCTAAATAAATACTTTGTATTTGGAGTCGATAAGCACAAATGACTCAAACTTGTCATTCTTTATGGCAGAGTAATACTTAGCAACTCACTAATAGTCACTAAATACTCCCTAACACTTTTCTTACTATTGTTAGCATAGTATTAATATGCCATTTTATAATTAAGATGTTCACTATGCATTCAGCATGAATTTCAACATCTGTCAAGTCACTCTATTTCCTTCCACAAACTATAAAAGAAAGTATTTTGATTCTATGCAGAGTATTCCCCTAAGTTACTCTTGCAAATGTCACACATTTTAAGGCATATTATTTATAAATCACATAAAACACATTAGATGACCACTGTGTAAAGATGTAAGAACTCTAGCTCTAAATGACACTTTTTTTCAGATCCTTCAGCAGACCCTTCTTCCTGGCCACTTACTTTACTTGTTTCTCTCTGTAACGGGCTCTCCTTGCTTCTCAGAGCCCTGCCTGACACCAGGAGCACCTTTCTCCAGCCCTACTGACTATAGGCTGGTAACAAGGAACAATTACAGGCAAAGGCATAACTACTAGTTGTGAGAGATGTGTTATCTCATTGTAATCTTTGGAACAAGCCAGTGAGGTGTGATCGCCCTCACCTTTCAGATGGAGAGAGTGATGTTCCATAATGCACATTTCTGACGCAAGGTCAGTGCACAACGGCAACAACCTTAGTGGGTAGTTCTAAAAATTGTGTGTCACAGGTATAAAATGCAGAATTGTATCTAATTCTTTTATCTGAATAAACTGGAAAGATAGCCAGCAGGCAAATGCTACATCACCATTCTTCACTGAAAATGTAAATATCTCCAACACTCTACCTTATAAAATTTAGTTATCAACCCAAAATTGTGACACCTCACCCATACATAAAAGATAGCAGTGATAAACCTGAAAACTAAGTCCAACTGATAATGTAGTTGTTTAGTTTGGAAGAAAAAAACAGATTTTTTTTTGAGGTCTGCATTCTTAAGGGAATTTGACATACTGACAACATTGATTTTGAAGAACTAAATAGAAATAAAACACAAAGAGAAAAATGACTTATTTTCACTTATGTCAATTTCAATCCATTTTAGTTATAAGACAAAGTTTTCAGCCAATGTAGGAGGGGAAACAATTTTAACTCACATTTAAAACAAATTTTGCTGACACTTTTGTGCCATCACAAAAGTATTTACTTGAATTTATAGTACCTCGAACCAATACTTTCAGTATTTTCAATTACAATATGAAGAATTATGAAGAATTAACAATGTAGCTTTGCTTGAAGAATATTAAGGCACAACAAGTCTTAAAACCCAGTTTAGACCTTGCTGAGTATCTATTCTGCAAGGTCCAGAAAAAGGTTTCAAGGAGTTCATAGACACCCTGAAACTTAATAAAAATATATTTGCATATTTCTCAGTGTGGGTTCTGAACTCACGTTAAACTTCAGCACAGTAGGAAAAGTCAGGCGTTTGCCCTTCTTAGCACCTGCGCTAATTTAAAATTTGTATCAGCATTTTTAAGATGTTAACTACGAGATACGATGTACCACTGCTGCTATCCTAAGTACACACGAGAGAACAGTTGTCTTTGTAATAACAAACAAACAAAAAAGCTGAATACAAGCAAATCTTAAGAATAATCTACAATTCCATACAATCTCAAGCGGAAAGTGCTCTTCATGACTCTCTAAGTGTTAGGTACTTCTCTCTTTACAAAGGTTAAACTGCATAACTGTGTTGTTGATTTAGATACTTATTTATGAAAAACATAAAGACAAGGTATGATCAAAAGCTGCAGTGAATGCTGCTTCTGAATGCCGTCTAAAGAAAGGTAAGGGCCTTCTGTACGAACAGTTTGTTCCAAGTTTCAACCATGCTTCCTTTTAAATCAGTTTGAAAACGGATCCGCACTTGAGTCCAGGGAGGGCACCACGTGTTCCACGCTTTGAACTACGGAACAAAAGCCGCGGTCTCTCCATCTCACTACAGATCAGACAGCTCTGATTTCAACTTTTAAAGAAACGTCCTCCTGGGATGTGAAACTTGCCTCCGTAGTTACGATCGCAACGCCATCCATTCACAGTTTAAAGTCACCTGTATCACTTCAACAAACACGTGTGATGCTCTCCTTTTCTGTCCTACTTCTCTTCTGAGGATTTCTGCACCCAAACTTGGAAAACTCTCTCGCAAACATCGTCTCAGCTCTTTGGTCTCTTTCTTCTTTTGAGTGCAATGTGAAACTCTGGCTGTAGTCTCCCCTCCCCCTCCTCATATGCCATCTCCCTGTTGGATGTTTTTATCACTATCCTTGTCCAAGGCATCTGCCTCGGCATCACCACGTCTAACAAAACTAGACCAGAAGGATAAATCTGATTAGGCACCTACGAAAAGTAAAGGTCAGCGAAACTTCACGGCTTGTCAGTGACTAAAACGGAATCTTAAAAGTACTTCAGGGGAAAAAAAAATTGCCTGTGGAAGAGTGACAACTGGCCTGATACTGAGCTGTTGCATTTTTTTAATGAAATCTCAATGTCTTATTCTACTAAAATCTTTATTAGTATGTTTGCAGTCCATAATGGTTATAATTATCACAGGCAGTTGGTACAGGTTTTTAAAAAACAATATACTTACAAAACAATCACCATGTCTTTGGGATGCTAACAAAATCTGATTTCAAAACATTCCTACCTATAAGGTAAAAGCCAAGGTAGAAGTAGATCTACAAAGCGAAAGAAGCTCACAAATCATGGACTATGTGAACTATTAAAATTAATTATTCTATAAATGTGAACACAGGAGGAAGTGGTGTGACATTAAAACTAGTCAACAGAGGTTGATGGAAAATACTGTCAAATAATAACTGACTACAGACTATGAATAATTAACATTTTGCTTCCAGACATTAAGAGAACTTTGAGCAAAAGTAGTATTGAGAATTTCTCAGTTTGGTTTTAAAATATGCCTGTGTTGACAGGAGATCGGAAAAGATTTAAAATTTCACATGAAAGTACCAGACTAATGTATAATTTGTATAAAAACTACATGTATATAGGAATGCCAAACGTATAGTATGAAAAAGTCTATGCATATGCATCATCAAGTGTTGACAGAAACTGTGTCCACTGAGGACATAGAAAATAGTTTCTATTTCTGCATAGTGACAGCATAAATGAAGCCAAACAGAAAAATGGGTAAATACGTATCTCACACACACACATGTACTTCAGTATAGGATGCTTATTTTACATATGCAAAGATATGTTACACACGTGTGTATAGGTTTACGTTGCAGATATTACAATCATCACAAATTCTTGGCTGTAAACATTCTGGACCCTCTGGGAACCCTGTCAAATTCCACTTCTTTCCAGCTAATAGTTCAGTACCAGGTCTATGAAGATTTTGATGGTTTCATGAAAGGTGTACAGTGTCATTTTCCCTCAGGTTGGTGGCATCCATGACTTCACTTGAATCTAGACTTCTCCAGCAGTATTTCTTGGAACGCTTTTTGAACTATTAGATTTCTACCTGGGAAATACAAAGAAGTTCATCATCCATACAGCTCCTCTAATCCCTGGGATTTAGGGATGTTTCTCATGCTCCTGCTTGAGAAAATAGTTTTCCAACATATTATAGGATGCTCTTCAGAAGCTCCAGGTAGAATTAAATCAACTTATGTATGGGTACGGCTGCATGAAAGGTCTCTCTCAGACTGCCTTTCCTTATTTTTATACTTCGTGTACCTTCATACACACAGATACTGCTGATAGAAAACCACACAAGGCCACAACCTCTCTAAATCAGTGCAGGATGCAGCCCAGCAGCTAGTTTGCAGCGATCCACCAAGAGCGCAGGTTCAAAAGTAGTTTTGGAGCATGACAATCTGCATATAAGTTAGACTTTACACGCTCCAAAAACACCTTCCTTAAAAGGAAGAAAACACATGGCTGAGGGCTTGTACGATATTGAAATTTGTGGGAGTCATGTAAGGAGATCCCATTTGAAATGCCTCTTCTGTGGACTAACATTGAAAATCCAATTTCTGTTCTTAAAATAACCAAAAAGGCCAAACAATCTATTATTTTTAAAAGCCCCCTTCTCATTTGAAAAGTTCTATTGCTTTCTTTTTTCCCCTCTTTTTTTAATCCTTTGTCCCTTCTCTTCTCCATCTCTTCTTCCCTTTCTCAGCTAGAAAAGATCTATGTCCTGTTATCTATCCTTTATTTTGCCCTTTATTTTTAATTTGGGTTTATCACATAAGAGAAAGCAAGCAGTATTTAAAGTTGTGTTATGTAGAGGTACAAATTCCCCCAAGATAAATGTACTCCATATATATACTAATAACAATACATAATTTTTAAAAGATCATTGACACTATTCAAATTACTCTAAAAATACACAAAATTCAATGTATCTTCATTTCTTATGACAAGAAAATTTTTAAAATGACATGAAACAATTGTTTTAGAAATAAATAACACTGGGTCAGAGAATTAGCTCAGTGGTTCTTGTGTCTGCTAGCAAGCACAAGGTCCCTGGTTCGATCCCCGGTAATCACATACAATAATACCGGCCACGGTGACTCACATCTGCCACCAATCAGTACCAAATGCCACAAATGCCAGGTTTGGTGGCTCAAGCCTGTAATCCCAGCACTTGGGAGGTAGAGGAAGGAGGACTGCTGAGTTGGAAGCTTGTCTGAGCTACATAGTGAGCTCAGGGCCAGCCTGAACTATAAAGCGAAGCCCTGTCTCAAAAATAAACATAAACAAATAAATAAATATAAATTGCATAAGTACGTGTACATATATCTATACATATGTAAACACAAATGTATAGGTAAAATGATTATGAACAGACATATAAGTATTATCAAATAAAATACAGCAATCAATATATTTAGACCAAATGGAGCCTATTTACATTTGTTTAATATGAGAAAATTTGTGCATATGGACAGGACACTTTGCATACAAAAATACTTTCAATATATAAAAGCAAATACAGCACTTTGAAAACTGTTAGATGATTTAGAAATGTGCTATAAAGATAAGGACTGTACCTGAAAGTTAAGATTTTGCCAAAATAATGGAAAAAATGTCTTTAAAAGTGTAATATTGTCCCCATATTCAGCAGAATATTGCTTGATGAAACAACATAGCAGAGAAATAAATGGATCTTAGTGAAAACATTTTCACAATCTTTTCAAGGATTTTTCCCTATTACTTTTACAGTCAAATAAATTATTCATTTGTAACTCCAAATGTAGCCATCATCATCTTTTCTGAATGGACAAAGTCGTCCTTCAGAAGCTGACAGTAGACACTCAGAAAGTGAATTCATACCAGGGATTGTACACGAGCAATGTTTTTTGGCTTCAATTTATTTTTTGAGACCCAAACGATTGAGTGATTTGCCACATTTAGCAAATAAAATTAATGTTCAGTTTACATGACTTTCCAATAAAGATGGAAACCACACTTGCACAAAATATATTTTGTTGCTTTTTTTCTGAAATTCAAATATAATCATATATCCTTTTTATTTCCATTTGAATAACTTATTCATGGGTAAGTTCTGGGGTAAGTCCTATATATGATGTTCATTTGTCCTACAAGTTTTATTTGAATCTTTTAGACACATCACACAGACACACACACAGAAATGAATAAGTCCATTTGGTGTATGAGAGCCATCCACTGTCTACACGTTATGTACATAAATTACTGTTATTAATATTCTTTAAGTTACAACATACTGGATAATGTGCCTCAACTGTACAACAAAGATTACTGTTCTACTAGCCAACTTCTGAATCGCCCATAACAGTCGTGACTAACCTCAGTCAACATATGCTCATCTTTAGGGAAATCTTAAGGATAATGTCATAAACATGAGTGATTTTTTATCCATTGATACACTCATGAGGCTGAAATTTTGTAGATGTCCATAGAAAAAAACAACCTAGATTTAGAAGAAAATAAAGGATAATGAACCTAAACTCAGATCTTTACTTTTAACCCATCAATCCACATTTGCAGGAAAAAGTGATACTCCCAAGGGTTAGAGCACTTATGTCAATTCGAATTTGGGGAAAGCAGCACAGTGGAGGATGAGGAATCTTCGTGAAATACTCATTTTCCCCAGAGCACTCTTTTCTGTATTACAGTGGATTCATCCACAAGTGGGTGGGCCACATTATATAATTCCTGAGGACTTCTAGTTCTACTGTGATGATTTAAATATTTTTTCCTGTCAAGTAACCTCTGTCACCATGTCAATTTGTCATATGTTTCACTGGAATTAAAAGAATTTGGCATGCAAAGCCTATGAGATTAAAAGATACTGCCACAGAGTATATGAAGGGCAAAAATAATTAACGTTAGATCTTTAAACTCTTTTCTCTTAGTATTTATTTCTCCCTCCTATCTTTGACTAAAAATAAACAGAAGCCAAACATATTTTTACAGTGTGATAAAAGAAAGCATTTAGCTGTCACATGGTATCTGCTTAAAAGACATTCCCAACAAAGGCTCACCAAATGCTTGAATACATAAACTTGCAAAGTGATCACCATATCCAACAAAATATTTTAAAATATTACTTTCCCATGTAAACAAGTTAGGGGTATAGCTCAATTTAAACATGTATTACCATCTATGATAAACAGATGCACAGGAAAGAAGGCAAAATGAAATAAAACCAGTTTATCTACTAATTCATCAAAACAAAGTATTTTTCTCATTCTTTTTATTTCCATCTTCTACTGTCAGAAAAATAATTGTGCAGTTCTCAGTTCAGCCATAAAATACTAAACTGATGATAAACTAATTCTGATGAGATGCAAATTTTTTTCTTTTTAAAAATTTCTTACACATCTATGAATCATATACAGTTTTTACCAGTATTATACCCACATGGTAACCGTATTAATTTTGGAGTGATATTAACACAGTCAGAGAAGAACTGATTAGCCCATGTGATATTATAAGTATACCAGGGCCAGGAATTTAGCTCAGTGGTTCTGGTGCCTGCTTCACAAATTTGATCCCTGGCATAGAAAGGAAGAAAGGAAGAAATGAAGGAAGGAAGGAAGGAAGGAAGGAAGGAAGGAAGGAAGGAAGGAAGAGAAAGAAAAAGAAAAAAAGAAGAGAGAGAAAGAGAAAGAAAAAGAAAGAAAGAAAGAAAGAAAGAAAGAAAGAAAGAAAGAAAGAAAGAAAGAAAGAAAGAAAGAAAGAAAGAAAGAAAGAAAGGATACTATCTTATTGTGATATAATGTGAATAACTGAGGAACATTGTTATCTACAGTTAAATCTATAAAATGTTATAAATATCAAACTCACTAAAGTTGGCTGTTAAATTCCTATTTATTAATCTCTTAGTGTTTAAAAGGCATAGCATTATAAACTTGACAGTTGCAAAACCAAAATGGCACTAGCCAATAAAAACTTTTTGTTCCTCTCAGATATCTGCATTTGATAACACAGAGTTTAGAATTTCAAACAGTTCTATTAATGAGAAGAACTTCAGGGACAATGATAAAGTTTTTGAAATAAGCCAAGTTCTAGATACTCATTGTGAGGGGGAGGTTTACTTCCCAAGTAGATACAGGGAGCGTGGATATATCGCCCTTGAGACTTCAATGCTTTCCATGGCTTCCTCCCTTCATCTACTCATTAACCACCCAGAAACTTGAAAACACCAGTAGTTAGAGACTCTCTTCACTTCTCCAGTGACAGAGGAGTTTTAGGTCAGTGGTATCAGTGTAAGTCGGTAATAGTACATCAGTAAAAAAGTGGTACATCAGAATCCAACTACACAAGAGGCAAGGTTAGCCTGAATAATAACTTACAGCAAATTATTAGGTACAAAACTGTGTAATAAAATCATATAAGAAATTTAAATAGAGCTTGACAATTCCACCAAATACATGCATTATAAGAAATCTGCAGTTTTTGGCTAGGCTGCATTTTTTTTTTAATTTTTCAAGGCTTTATTTTTTGGTCCTTATCGTTTATTTTCTCTGCAAGTTCTTCCTCAACTTTTTCATTTTTTCTTTCTGTTATTTGCTTACATTTTGTTTCTGTGAACTTTGTTTTTCAAGAACCAAAAGAGCCATCTCCTTTTCCTCAGAAACCCTTCCATCCAAGCTTTCATTAGATTAACCTGGGTCCTGCCTTATGGATGTACTGCATTTCTAATGGTATGTCTCCCCATAATTTGCTATTAATTCTAAAGTGTGAAAATGTGAGACAGTGATCTTTAAGTATGTGAGGCAGATTCAAAGTCATTCTAAAAGTCTAGTCTTGCTTGAACTAAATACAATGACAAACATTAAAGATACCACAGCACATCACCAAGCCCAAACCTCTTATTCTATGCATTCCCCAAGGTCAATCTCTGGGCCTAGTTCTAATAGATGTTACCAACCTTTTTCCAGTCTGTAGAGAAAGATGTGACCTTTAGCTTGTAGACTTGGGCTACTTCTCAAGCGTAGTTGTATGGAGCTCAGTCATAAGATGTTTATGGCAAACAAGAAAGTCTTATGTTACTAAATCTTACAAACAAGGTTCAGTAAACAGGCTGTGGTTTAAAACAGGGGAGTCCTGCATAGGCTATTCTGGGGACTGTTCAAGCCTATAGATAAGTTGCTGCAGCTTGTATTCTTCATGTTGCTACTTTGTAACTGCTACATAACAAAGGAGATGTTGGGACATGGTTCAGGGTTCAGTCCTTCAAGGCTGTTGCCCCTGATGTTTCTTTTGAACTCATCTCTGAGTACCTCAATTCCTTCTGCAACCCCAAAAAACTACAAGAACAAGTGGTGCCCAACATTCAGTACAGAAAATTCAGAGGACCAGACTCTCAGAGACCAAAGGCTACTTTCCCTGGTAAGTGCAGGCTTCAGCCTTGGTACAGAGTCATGGGGACACCGCTCCTCTGGGAAAACAGGATGCTCAGTTGCTTAAGTATTACAGGATTACGGGGTGACAGTTAAAAATAAAAAAAAAACTATAACCAACAATAAATGCGGGCAAGGCTGTGGGGAGAAAGGAACCCCTCTCCACTGCTGGTGGGATTGTAGATTTGTGCAATCATTGTGGAGATTCCTCAGAAAACTAGGACTCGGGGTCCCATTTGAGCCTGCTATCCCCCCGCTAGGAATATACCCAAAAGAACTTAAAAACTCACATTGGAAAGACAGATGTACACCCTTGTTCATAGCAGCTCAGTTCGTGATAGCTCAACTTGGAAACAACCCAAATGCCCATCAACTGGAGAGTGGATAAAGATGTGGTTTTTTTATAAAATGGAGTATTAACCTCTAAATAATTATATTTTTCATTTAAACATGTTTCCTGTTACAGTTCAACAAATGCTTCCTAACCAATGATTTCCCCAAGGTAATAGTCAGTATACTTAAAATCCTCCACAAGCTAAAGATTTAAAAACTTCTAAAAAAACAGTAGGCTCTGCCTGTGCTACATAGTGAGCTCAGGGCCAGCCTGAACTGCAAAGCGAGACCCTGTCTCAAAAAACAAAACAAAACAAAAAAACAAAAATAGTAGTCTCTATTTGTATCTAAAATACATTCTCCTTATGCCTGACACTTATTAATAATTGGGGTATAACATATAAAATAATTCCCAGGGACTGAAAGGATTTCCCTAGTGCTGTTCTTGAGGCAGGATCTCAATTACAGTGGCCTTTAAACCCCGCCCCCAAAAGAACATGCACTAAAAACCTTAGTAAAACAAAAAGGTTAAAAATAGGTCATATAACAAAGTCTGCTAGTCCTTAAAATTCTTTTTTGTGACTTAAAAAAAAAATCAAAAAAATTAAAAATGTTGACTTAAGAGCTCTTGACAAGATAATTCAACCTACGGGGCCATTATGGCCTAAAATTCCTTCACCTTCTATGCTCCCCAAAAATGGTTTTTGCTTGTTATATATCTTAAAGATAGCTTTTTTTTACCATTCCAACCCCAAAATTTAAATAAAAATTGCTTTTACTATACTTACTCTTAATAATGTTAAACACTATCAATAAAAAGTATAACCTCAAACTGGGTGTGGTGGCTCACACCTGTAATCCCAGCACTCGGGAGGCAGAGACAGGAGGATTGCTGAGTTCGAGGCTTGCCTGGGCTACATAGTGAGCTCAGGGCCAGCCTGAACTACAAAGAGACCCTGTCTCCAAAAAAAAAAAAAAATGTATAACCTCAAGACATGATAAACAGCCCTACCTTATGTTGGTATTTTGTCACTGAGCCATTACAGTAAATTAAAACTCATTTTCCTGATGCCATCATCTATCATTATATAGAGGACATTCTTGTGACAGTAAAAAGTTAAAAACAATTATTGGTAATTTTGACAAATACAAAACAAACTTTAGAGCCATGGGACTTAAAAATAACTCCTGATAAAATCCAACACGACAAAGTAGTTTATCATTTAAAATACAAAGTTACTGCTTTCACAATTTACCCACAAAAACTCAAATTCAAAAAATACATGAAAGATGCTTAACGATTTTCAAAACATTTAGGTGATAGAAATTGTCTCCAGCCTATTTTAGGCTTAACTACTTACTGCTGATCTTGTCAATTTGTTTCAAATATTACAAGACAATCCTCAATAAGATAGCCCTAGGACCTTACTCTGGCTGCTAAGACAAAATGCTGCCTTAAAAAAAAAAAAAAAAAAAAAGGTTACAACTGCCTACTTGGGCTGCATGAAATTAAACTGTCCAATTAATTGTTATTTTCCCATCTCCTCACTCGCCAACAGGAGTAATTATACAAAAAAAAAAAATTAGAGTGACTATTTTTACCTAATGAAACAAACAAAAGATTACACACTTATAAAACAAATTTATAAAATGATTATTAAGGGTCAATTGCATATCAACAACGGTCTAGTTATAATCCAAATTCTATTATTGTGCCATATACAACTAAAAAAAGTTATACGCCCTTAATAAAAAATGACAATTCACTCTGATTTTTTAAGACAAACAATTCCTATCCTAAAAAGTCTTTCAAGTTTTGAAACAAACCTCATAATTTCCACAACAGTTAAACATCAATTGCTCCCCAAAACACACACCTTTTCTAAAGATGCTAATAAAGTAAAAATGGCTAGATCTTTGCGATAAATTACATAAGGTGGCTCAAAGCCCCTACTATTCTGTTCAAAAGGCTAAATTATATACAATAATTCTGGTTTTAAATGTTTCCATTCAGTTAAACATCATTACAGATTCTCAGTATGCCGAGAAAGTTTTCACTCAATTAAACTGCTTATGTTCCTGATAATGGTTCTAAATTAAATACACTTTTTCTTCATTTACAACAATCAATTCATCAACGGTCATCTCCTTTGAATATCACACACAGTTGTGCTCATTCTCAACTGCCTGGACCTTTTACAGCTGACAATAATGCTATTGATAAGCTTTGCATTGACAGTGTTGCTGCCGCTACACGATTCCACCAGACACATCACACAAGTAAGAGCCTTAAACACCACTTTGCTCTTACACGACAACAGGCTAAACACAGTGTCAGGCCATGTCTATCCCGTTCTTTTTATTCTGCTCAACCTCTCAATGATGGCTTTAATCCTCAGTACTAATAACTTATGACAGATGTTGTTCACATTCAAGAATTTTAAAAATTACAATATGTACATCATACCATTAACACTTATTCTGGTTTTCAATCGACATCAACTTTAAATTCTAAATGTACTGAAGCTGTCATTTCACATCTTGTAAAAACCATGGCTATTATGGATAAACCGCACCAGTTAAATGGTAATGCTCCTTCTTCCTATACTTTTACTGAGCTTCAATCATTTTTGACACAACAAAACATTAAACATGTCACAGACATTCCCCATAATCCTACTAGACAATCACTAAATGAGTCAACCACTTTAGAAAACGTGTTCTTAAAACAAAATGGGGATATAAGGACTCCTAGACAAAAACTTCATAAAAGTACTTTTTTAACTTTAAATTTTTTAAATCTTGATGCTCATGGCTTGTCAGCTGGTGATAAACACTAGAATATACAAAAAGTTCAAGAGCTACAACAGCCTGTTTTTTTATTAGCAGGCTATTCCGGGAAGTGTTCAAGGCTATAGATAGGTTGCTGTGGCTTATATTTTTCATGTTGCTACTTCTGTAACTGCTACATAATAAAGGAGATGTTGGGACATGGTTCAGGGTTCAGCCCTTCGAGGCTGTTGACCCTGATATTTCTTTTAAACTCATCCCTGCATGCCTTGATTCCTTCTGCGACCCCAAATAACTAACACCAGTGCCCTTCTTTAAATGGAAATCAACTGACCCTTTTTTTGCTACAGAAATCCTTCATATTTTCAACTATTCCAAGTAGTACCACTGTATCACAAGCCAGCTCAGTAATTAATATCACAAGAAATAAGAATAAAGCTGAGAAAAGACTCACAGACCAGGGATCCAGCTCAGTGGTTCTGGCATTTGTCTGGCAAGCACAAGGTCCTGGGTTCATTCCTGCACCACACACCACAACGCCTGGTGGCTCACACCTGTTGTCCCAGCACTCGGGCAGCAGAGGCAGGAAGTTTGCTGTGAGTTCGAGGCCAGCAAAGGAAGACTCCATCTCCAAAAACTAAAGAAATAAAGTGACAGTAGCCACAATCGGTAAACTATGCAATTGTCAAAAGCTTCATTTTCATTCACTCAACAGTGGAAATTCACATACAGCCACCGATTCTGATTCAAAATTCCAAATTCCTTTCATTTTTAGACGTGTTCGTCTTCAAAACAAAGTCAGTTCTAGACGTTTCAGTCCATAATCAGCAACTCCAAGGCAGGGATGATCAACATGGACAGCAGAACAGAAACAACATGGCGCACATCAGAGAACCACTTCACAGGGAGAAAGCAGTCTCCGCGTCCTTCTGCCTCTTTTTAATCACACCCAGATTACCCGGATGAGGGTGGTACCAAACCGCTCCCTCAGGAGTAGAGTTTTAGTAATCACACGCCCTTAATCACAGCTCCACACGTTTCAGCTGCAACTGTCCATGAAAAGAAAGTCCCATGTCGTCTGTGTGAGGCTTTGGGGTGACTTCTAAAAAGAAACCATAACTTTAAGCCCCAGACCCCAAAGACTGATGCAGATCCCTTTGTGAAAAACAACAAAAACATTTAGTCCATCTCTAAAAGTTGCCCAAGTCCTAATGAGTTTCAGCACTGCCAAAAAGTCCAAGGCCAAATTCCCTCCTGAGATCAGAGGCAAACTCAGCTGCAAGCTCTTGTACAAATGAGAAGAAAGTTAACTACTTCCAAGAGCGAACGGTGCAAGATGAACATTAACATTCCAGAAAGGTCCAAAGAGGAGACAATAAAGAAATGGGACCAAAGCAAGTCCAATCACAAGAGAGACAGATATTGGACACACACACAGTACTGAAATTACTTTGTCCCTGAAGCCCTATGTGGAGAATTCTTTCCTCATTTCCCTACTCAGAGTATAAACTTCGTCTTACATTGTTTTTCACTGCTTAGAGCTTACACTCTCAATCTCTTCCTCTTTTTCCACTTCTTTGCAAAACAGTTTTTATAGCTTTGTTTCCTCTGAGGAGCTTCCTTTGTCTACATGGTTCTTTTCTAAAACTGCTATCCACTGGCCTCAATCAAAATAAACTTGGTATCTTTTAGTTTGATCTGATCATATTAGGGGGGGAAAGAAAAGACCAAACAAGCAGTTTGTTTTATTCATTCTAATACAAGCAGACCTCAGTGCTACTGAGATGACATGAAAGGAAAATTAAGGCATTATGAATACAATGACCGTATTGTTTTTTTCTAATTTGGAATTAAAATCTAGACTCATTTAAAATATATTTTGATTCATTTTTATGCACATTATTTAAAAGAAAATCATTTTACATCAAGTAGGAGAAAAGAGTGGAGAATAAAAGGAAATGAATTATTTCTTTACATTTGAAGATTTAATTTTGTTCTTTTTCTCCTGACAGTATTCATATTCTTTATATACACACTTTTGAAAATAAATATTGCTTTGTGTTCTTTATTCAGATTGTCAGCAGCTTAAAATGTTGTCTTCACAGAGCTGCACACAGGAGGGCGAGGTGCAGAGTTACACACACATCAG
>PVIC010043219.1:0-15512 GCA_004025085.1 Thryonomys swinderianus | reverse complement strand
TTGAAACACAGTTTGCTGGACCCCACCCAGAACTCCGGTTCTGTAGGGCTGGGGTGGGAGCAGGGTCGAGAATCTGCATTTCTGAGCACTTCCTAACAATGCTGATGCTGCTAGTTTGGTGGCTTTGCTCTAAAACCACTGGAGTCCAGGATGAGTCACTGTCTGGGGACACACTAAGGGAGCCAAAATACAGTAAGCTCTTGCCAGTACCTCCCTCCAGCTGCCCCTGGCCCTCAGGCTGCACTGTGACAGCCCCGGGGGGCCCAGGCTTTCCTGGAGGGGCCCGAAGCAGGCCCCTTGCAGTGGTCCCAGGTCTAGGGCTGTCTGTGCAGCTCCTCCCTCATGCTTGTTTTTGCCTGTTTCCACACCTGACAGAATGAGCTACATAATTTATGGGAACTAGGGCAAAATGAAAACTGAGAATCTGTTGTTCAAAAATTAAGAATTTTGGGCTGGAGATTTAGCTCAGCGGTTCCGGCGCCTGCCTCACAAGCGCAAGGTCCTGAGTTCGATCCCTGGTAACCACATACAATGCTGGGTGTGGAGACTCACACCCACCAGCCATCAATACCACATACCACAGTGCTGGGCATGATGGCTCACGCCTGTAATCCCAGCACTCGGGAGGCAGAGACAGGCGGATTGCTGAGTTCGAGGCTTGCCTGGGCTACATAGTGAGCTCAGAGCCAGCCTGAACTACAAAGCGAGACCCTGTCCCAAAAAAAAAAATAAGAATTTCAATTCAATGATAATAGAGTTTTAAACCTTTCCCCCAAGGCACGGTTCCCAGGGCCTGCAAATCAGATCAGGAAGTCTTGATACTTTAATTCTTTCTCAGTCCCATCTTGTCTCTCTCATGTTTTTTGTCTTTTGGGTGTTTCTAGGTTTGGTTTTGCTTTTTCCTTTGTTGTTGGTTGGTCTTTCCTAACACTGGGACAGAACTCAGGGCCTCTTGTGTGGTGAGCGAGCGCTTTCAACCACCGAGCGACACCCCGGCTCTCCCTCGTGCCTACACCCTCTGCCCGTCCTCTCTCCGCACCTCCCGCACCTCTTGACTCCACAGCTTCTTCCACTCACAAGCAAAATACTGGCATACTTGGGGAGGACAATTGAAATCCCTGAAAAAATTTGGTACAGTGTCCTTCTTCCTTCGTGCAGCAATTCCACTCCAAAGGATTGGCCCTCAGCGCATAGATTCCTTGAAGTGCTCCACAGTCTCACAGCCCATTCATGAGTACATGTTTGCAATAAAATGGAAACAACCTAAATGTCAGCGGCACCTCAAGTCACAGACTCAGTTCTCCCCACAATTCCGCTTCCAAACTGAACTGAACAAGAACCAAATCAAATGCCCCCATAAGGTCAACAGTGAACCTACCCACTGAATTTGATTTAGTTCTTAGCCAACTCGGTTCGTGACCAGTGTCATGGAAATAATTGAGTCCCTTTCTTTCTTTCTTTCTTTCTTTCTTTCTTTTTTTTTTTTTTTTTTTGAGACAGGGTCTCACTTTGTAGTTCAGGCTGGCCCTGAGCTCACTCTGTAGCCCAGGAGAGCCTCGAACTCAGCAATCCTCCTGCCTCTGCCTCCCGAGTGCTGGGATTACAGGCGTGAGCCACCACGCCCGGCACTGAGGTATGTGGTATTGATTGCTGGTGGGCGTGAGGCTCCACGCCCAGCATTGTATGCGGTTACCGGGGATCAAACTTAGGACCTTGCGCTTGCGAGGCAGGCGCCGGAACCACTGAGCTAAATCTCCGGCCCCCTTTCTTTTTTTTTTTTTTATAAATTGAATTCTTTATTGGTACAATTTATATACATCTCAAAATCATGTATAACATTGGGGAATTTGTACCAGTATATGCCACAGTTAATTCTCATTTTTACCCATGTCCCTACCCACCCACACCTCCTCACCCCCTTTATACATGCTCTTTTATTTTCTTTCTGTATCATATCCCCTTTCTTTTTTTTAACTGATGGCAGTAGTTAGAGAACTGGGCAAATTTATAGTTAATAACAAGAAGTACATAACAAGCAAGTTGAAAGTATGGGGGCAAAGCATAAACAAATTTAGGAAAAACAAGTGTTAGCCATTAACGCTGGGAATTTTCATTTGAGAGTATATATATCCTAAATGTTAAACGTTTCTGTTACAATTTTTATTATTTCTGAATATGTACAGAAATTTACTTAAGACCTCCACTAAAACTAGGCTCCTCCGGAAACCCTGGCCAGCAGCAGGGCTGCGCCGGTGCCCCGCCTCTCCTTGCAGCGTTTTACCTTCCGCACGGGCCGTCTCCGCCCTGCAGCACCCACGCGGCGGCCCGGAAGCCCTCCGCCCCCTCACTAAAACCTGACCACAGCAGAGTCTGCCGCATCTCGCTACTTCAGCTCCGCCCAGAAATAGGCCTCTAGGAAAACCTAATGAAAACATATCAAAGAAGAATTTGTGGAATTTTTTTCGACCTACTCTCATGTATTTTTTTCACTCTGAAGCACAGAATATATTTTCTTATCCTATTGGGACTTTGGATAGGAAACAGATTCCCACCTAATACCTCAAGGTTAAAGAATATTCTAGTAAATGAGGCTGGACTAGGGGTCAGACCGTAACACCCCCATGCCAAGAAACCCCTGAAGCTCCTATGGAAAAAAGTCTAAAATGCTCAGCGGGCCTTTCCAAGTCCTCTGCCCTTCCTTATCTTGAGATGCTGGTGCTGCTGCGACCTCTTCTCCCGGGGGTGCAGAATGCTGAAGTGGTCATGCTCCAAGTTGACTCCATGAGGTGTGGGTCAGAGCCTGGTGTAGACACTGCCAGTCTGCCAGGGGCTTCTCTCCTGCCTCCCCACCAGCTGTGCCTTGGGAACTACTTTCTATCCGGAGGGAGAAAGCAGGGGTGCAGGGTCCAGATGTTAGGAAGATGTAGGTATTTCGCAATACCGAGAAATACAACAGAGGAGCTTGTTCAAAGTCTAAGTCGTTTGAAAAACAAACCCAAATCCTCATTGATTCTCTTAGCTGCCAAATGCCTTAGAATGGCAGGCTGGACAATGTTCTCCACATCAGTCCATACTGCTCGACACCGTTGACAAAAAAAAAACGCAGAGTATCCCCAATGTTGAAGCAGCTAAGAGACCCCACAAGAAGACAGGAGCTTTAGAAATTCCACGCCTGTGCTTACAGCTGAAGCAGTTATGAGCACAAGGAAGACAAACTCAGGCATAACTGAAGAGGAGGCAGGGCCCTGTGCACTTTCACACAGCCTGGTCCTTCTCTGCTCAGGGACTCACTCTTCTCCTGTCTAGTTTCTGACCAAGAAATGCCCTTATTCTGGACTGTACCTCATGTTCTGTGCCCCTCCCCCACCTCTGTGTGGGGCCAGGTCTGAGGGTCTCCACTGCGAGGCCTGGAGATCTGCACCAGGTGCTGCCCTAACATAAGTTAGGAGGTCTGCACGTTAAACGGTGCTGCCCAGCTCCTGGGAAAAGCTGCAACCTCGGACTCCTGTTGCTGCCTCAGGATGCCTTAGCAGTGAAGGTCAGAAGTAAATCTCTGGCCCAAGGTCGCTCTCCATTTGCTCCACTGATTTAGCTCAGTGGTTCCAGTGCCTGCCTCGCAAGCGCAAGGTCCTGAGTTCGATACCAGTAACCACATTGAATGCTGGGCGTGGGGACTCACACCCACCAACAATCAATACCACATACCACAGTGCCGGGCGTGGTGGCTCACACCTGTCATCCCAGCACTCAGGAGGCAGAGGCAGGAGGATTGCTCAGTTCGAGGCTTGCCTAGGCTACATAGTGAGCTCAGAGCCAGCCTGAACTACAAAGTGAGACCCTGTCTCAAAAAAAAAAAAAAAAAAAAAGAATTTACTGTTCTTACCTGTAGATGCAAATGAGCTCTAGAAAGTATGACAACTTTTATAGAGTGGAAAATTTCCATAGGAAATTTGGTGTGGGAATGTAATGAGGGGAAGGAATAAATATGATTCAGAAAGAAAAAGAGTATGTGTAAAGGGGGTGGGGAGGTGTGGGTGGGTAGGGTCATGGGTAAAAATGAGAATTAACTTGTGTCATATACTGGTACAAATTCCCCAATGTTATACATGATTGTGAGATGTATATAAATTGTACCAATAAAGAATTCAATTTAAAAAAAAGAATTTGCTGTTCTTTCCTTAGTGATTAGGTTGATCAACAAACTGTTTTATGATGCACAGAGGGTAAAGTTATTCTTGTCCCTAGACTATTTGTCCTAATGATCTAACAGACTGGGAATGGCACAAAAGTAGCCTTCAGAAAGTAGACAATAGGGGAGTTATATCTAGAAAGAAAAAAACTAGTTGTAGGCCAGGTGTGAGGGATAAATCACTACTTCTTTTTTCTTTTTTTTTTTTCCTTGATTCTGCAGTTCTGTTTCCAGTCTCTAACTGTGACTATAGACAATTGTTAGCCACTTCTGACGACACTAATGTCCTTGAAATCTGTATAAGTATAGCGCTGTGGATAAAATCTGGGCCTTTCAGTACTGACTGATTGGTCCCCCCTCCCCCGATCCCATGATCCCATTATCCTATCTTCTTTCTTTTCTCATCCGCACCCCTTGACTTCACAACTCCACTGTTTTGTCTGGCTGGCTCCGACACCTCTGATATTTCTAAATTATGAGATTGCAATCCTGTTAATCAAATAATATCTCAGCCTTACAGAACTTTAACATACATCTTTAATTTGGGCAAAATCTTTTGGAAAAGGAGGTAGTATAAATAAGTCTTCTGTAAGTCTATTGACCTAGGATTGTTGTTAAATGTTCTATTGTATATTTTTAATTGCTTATTTTAATATAATGTAATACATAAATTTTGTGTCAGGCTGTATATCCCATTTAAGCATCATTTAGTGGCTTTATAGTATTAACTGCAGTAAGCAACCTACCAAACTGATCCTCTACTTTTTTTTTTTTTTTTTCTGGTACCAGGGATGGAACTCAGGCTCTTACACTTGCCAGACAGGTGCAGCACTGCTGAGCTACATTCCTGGCTCTGAACCTTGATTTTTAGATGTTTCAACCATGTCTAATTTTTTAGTTTCCAAATAAATGCATGTATATTTTTTCGATTTTTTAATTATTTCCTTGAACCAGATTTCTAAAAATGGGATTTCTAGGCCAAAGTGTATTCAAATATTTACAGTAAGCTACATTTGGCCAAATTGGAATTTTTTTTTTTTTTTTTGAGACCCAGGGTCTCGCTTTGTAGTTCAGGCTGGCCCTGAGCTCACTATATAGCCCAGGCAAGCCTCGAGCTCAGCAATCCTCCTGTCTCTGCCTCCCAAGTGCTGGTATTACAGGTGTGTGCCACCACGCCTGGCACTATGGTATGTGGTATTGATTGCTGGTAGGCAGTGAGTCACTATGCCCAGCACTGTATGTGGTTACCAGGGATCGAACTCAGGACCTTACACTTGTGAGGCAGGCACCAGAACCACTGAGCTAAATCTCCGGCCCCCAAATTGGATTTTTTAAACATACCAATTTACAATACTATGAACAAAAGGAAAGAATATCTGTCATTGAAATATTTTTATTTTCCCTAACTATTTAAAATCATTTCTAATATATGTTTGCAGGGCCAGAGATTTAGCTCAATGGTTTTGGCACCTGCTTAGCAAGGGCAAGGTCCCTGGTTCAATCCCAGGTAACCACATTCAAAAAATACAGAGTGTGGTGGCTCACACACACCAGCAATCGGTACCACATACCACAATGCTGGGCGTGGTGGCTCATGCCTATAATCCCAGTACTCAGGAGGCAGAGGCAGGAGGACTGCTGAGTTTGAGGCTTGCCTGGGCTATGTAATGAGACCCTGTCTAAAAAATTAAAACAATTAAAAATTTAAAAAAATATACATATATATGTTTGCAACATTACCTGGGAGTGGAAAGGAATCTCACTTCTGAGTAGTTCTTAAACTTAGCTGCATCACAATTACATGAGGAACCTTTCAATAATATGTGTTCCACCGAAATTCCTTGGCATGATGGCTATTTTAGGTCTATAGTAAAAAGTGTAAGATAACCCCCAATAATTCATTCTCAGAAAATTAGGAAGTAATGAAAAGGAACTACATTATCTTTCCAAATGACTTAAGAACCAACTTGAATAGGCTCTGCCACTGGCCAAAGAAGAAGTCAATAAATGTAAGGACTTTAGCTGTATGTAAATTGTACCAATAAAGAATTCAATTTAAGAAAAAAAGGATTACTCAAAAAAAAAAAGTAAGGACTGTAATGCATTGAAGCATGGCCAACATATCCATGAGGTTAGAGTGAGACTAAAGGTAAAAAATTTCCAGTGGTCACTTTGGAGAATTATGGTGATATCCCTGCATCAAAGTGAGTTTGAAAATGAAACTGAGGGGAAAAAAAAATTCAAGCATTCAGGCTGCCCTTCCTACATGAACTGTATGATAAAGTGAACAGAGAGCATCTGAAGGGAGCTTTCTCTATTAACCCTGTAGGTCAGTGGAAAAGAAATGATGAATCAAGGATATCACCAGTTCCAACCCTATGAATTAGTGGACTCAGGAAGTGGTCATCAATGGCCACTAGTGTCACAGACACAGAGGCATTATGTGCCCCTGAAGAAAACACACACCCTCTCTTCCAAAGCAGTCTTGCAGAAACGTCTGAACTTAAATCTGATCAAATGTCTAGACCAAATTACTGGTTTTCAGAGAATCAACATGGGGAGGGGTTCAATCAGCAAAATCCAGGCTGTGAGTAAATCTTAATGACAAACCAGTTGCTCCAAAAAAAATAAGAGAAAAAATGAAATTGAAGGACATCAATAGATTAAAATTACTTGATATATAATAACCAGTCATAATGCATAAGCTCATGATTTAGGTTTAAATCATGAAAAAAGTGTTTATAAGACAACTGGGAAGTTGGGGACACAGACAGGATTTTTTTTTTTTTTTTGAGGCAGGGTCTTGCTTTGTATTTCAGGCTGGCTCTGAGCTCACTATGTAGCCCAGGCAAACCTCGAACTCAGCAATCCTCCTGTCTCTGCCTCCCAAGTGCTGGGATTACAGGCGTGAGCCACCACGCCCGGCACAACAGACAGGATTTTTGACAATACTAAGGAGCCACAGTTAATCCTTTATCTGGTGTATAAGGTTTTTAAAAATCTGGTAAAGAAACATTCTAAATCTTGTAAAGAAACATTCTAAAATGTGAATAACTGAAATATGTCCAGGGTTTATACAGGCTACAGTGGGTATGGATAGATGGGATTTTTATAGTATTATTTTTGTACACATTTTAATTTTCTGTAATAAAAGCAAATAGATAAATATCAGGACATAGGTTCCAGCCTAGAATGCTGGACCAGAATTCAGACCTACACCAACATTCTGACAGCCTCCTGATGATTTTTTTTTTCTTACATAGATACTAAGTATTGAACCCAGGGTCTTTGCACTGAGCTATGTCCTCAGTCCTTCTCCTTTTTTTTTTTTTGAGACAGGGTCTTGCTTTGTAGTTCAGGTTGGCCCTGAGCTCACTATGTAGCCCAGGTCCTTTTGTCTTTGAAGTGTAAACTTTTAAAAATTTTATATTAAAAAAAGTTATACACTATGAATAGCAAGTTATTACACTATGAATCATCTTCAGAGTAATTACTCAAACTATAGGATACAAACCAAAAAGATTCTTGGGGCCAGAGATTTAGCTCAGTGGTTCCAGTGCCTGCCTCACAAGCGCAAGGTCCTGAGTTTGATCCCGGTAACCACATACAATGCTGGGCATGGTGACTCACGCCCACCAGCAATCAATACCACATATCACAGTGCCAGGCATGGTGGCTCACGCCTGTAATCCCAGCACTCGGGAGGCAGAGCAGGAGGATTGCTGAGTTCGAGGCTTGTGTGGGCTACATAGTGAGGTGAGGGCCAGCCTGAACTACACAGCAAAAACCTGTCTCAAAAAAAAAAAAAAAAAAGATTCTTACATTAAAAAAAAAAAAGTGACAATAAACTTTCTTTACAATGAACTAAAATAGACTAGTGGTATAAATAAAACAAGTTAGCATATATATTGAAATATTTTTAAAACAATGTAGTAAATAATTTGAGGAAGTATTTGAATTTCTTCCTACTTCCTATTTATATCTCTTCTATTTTATTCTTTATTTGCATGTGTGCGTGTGTATATATATATATATATATAAATCTGTCTCTCTCTATATATATATATACACACACACACACAGATAGATTTTGCCAAAACATGTATACATATTTCAGGAAAAGAAAAACTTGTATAAATATTTTAATACACATCAGAAATTGATTGCTTTGTCCACATGCATGTTAGAATTTTCATGCTGTCTCAAAAACTTAATTTCTAAATATTTATATGTGGGTAACTGAGACAAAATATCCATTACTAAGACAAAATACCAGACACTCAAATTAAGAGAGGAAAAGTTTATTTAGCCCATGGTTTGTAGAGATTTCAGTTCAGAGTTGGCTGGCTCCAAGGCAAGGTGGTAGGCAGAGGGGCATCAAGAGGAGAAATAGTTCATGGCAGGCAGAAGGCAGCAAAGTAGTAAAGAACCAGTAGCACCTAGTCACAAGTGACAAGCAACTCCATTAGCGTTTTTGCTAGCCTTTACATTTTATCCAGGTTACTCACTTTAGGGCAGGTAGTACTCCCACCCAGGATGAGGCCCTCTTAATCCTACCCAGAACTATGCCAAATCAATCAGTGGACTAATTTAGTAATCACACACCCTTGTTCCCAGCATCCAGCCACCTCTGAAAAGTCCCATCTATGGCTGCATGAGGCTTGGATAGGGGTGGGGAACATCTAGATAAAAGCCATAACACTGGGTTTCTCTTGATAAGTGACATAACCTGGGATCAATGATTGTGTCAGTTCAGTCTTGGTGGATTATTGGGACATAGTGGCACAAAAGGTTGTGAGAAGCTCTGGAAAGGAAAAAGAGGGAAGGTTGAGTGTCTGCTTTTCTCTCCACCACTATTGGATGTGAAGGCCTTTTCCTGACTTTTGGGTGAAGGGTTTGGGTTTTCCAAAAACCTGACAATTATTACAAAAAGGGAAAATCCACACCAAAAGCTCTGGCCCTCTCTGTCTTCATCCTTGATGAAAGAGGTAGAAGCTTAGGAGAAATGCTGTTCTCTCCCACATGGCCACATGTGACACCAATAATACTTTTGATTCAACAAACCCAAGATAAGATACGGAAGAATTTAAAAGTTCAGTTTCTGATTAACTTACAGTGCAAGAAGATCTCACAACATTGCATCTCAAGAATCATTTGGGAAAAGGGTCTCTCTGATGATAAATTAGTACACAGCAGAAAAATAGAAATCTGTCTGGGTTGTCTGGGAAAGGACACTACATTGCTTGATTTAAGAAAAACAAAACAAAACAAAAGTGAAAAAATAAAAGCCTACCAGAACAGTTTCCCTTCTCTCTTACTCAGTCCTCATCCTGATATACACACCTGCATTTATATACTTACACACAAAAAACTAACCTGGACCTGGCAAAACTAAGCATAAAAATTATATTTAAGTTATTTTACATTTTCTGTCTTCTAAAAATACCAGAGTGGTTAAAAGGGAGAAACAGGTTATAATACATTCATATTGGGATTCCGGCTTTTTGCCTCAGCTGTCAGAGGAAATCAATGTGAATCGGAGACATGGCTTGCCACTCAGCATGGCTTATGCAAGTGAGATTGTTTGAGACCCACAAATTTTTCCAGATGACTAAGCTAGTTACTTCACTTAAAACTTCCCTCTGCCAAAATCTCCCTCTGTTTTACAGATTCCAAAAATCTCCCCAGCTGGGAGCAAGTAATTTCATCCAATTTAAATTACTTTTTAAAACAATATGTCACAAATCCCTAAGGATGACAAAGGTGTGTTGAAATATTCATTCTCAAGTACTGCAAGTCTAAAATGGTACACTTTTGGAAGAAAATTGACAACATGCACCATATGAACTTTAAAATGTTTATATTCTTTGACCCAGTAATTCCATATTTGAGATTCACCCATGATTTTAAGTATATGAAAACAAAAGTGTTAGATATAGTGATGTTCATCATAGCACTGATTAAAATTTTTTTAAAAGTAGAACAACTGCAGTTTCTAACACGATATTGACAAAATAAGCTATAGTGAGTGATCATTTGCAACTATTAAAGTTTGTAACAGAATGGTATGTGTCAGGTAGAATCTGAACCTCCAGCAAAAAGAGGGTACGAAGGTTGAAGTTTCCATCTTTCCTGATGAGTCTTGGCAGACTGCTCCCCTATGTGATTCTGGTTTCCTTTCTTTGCCTGCTGTTGTCTTCTACTGATTCTCCCATCTGGCTTTTCAGGTACACTCTTCATTCTCTGAATCTCCAGAAGCTCCTAATGGGGGAAAAATTCTTTTTTTCTCTATTTAGCTGGAGATGATCTCTACTGTTTTTACAAAAGAACCCTCTGAAAAACCCATTTCCTAATCACAACTCCAAAATATTTGCCAAAGTGTGTTTAGTGGATCTTAAGCCATCTGAAATCAATTAGGTTTCAGAAATGCACAACTTGTCTCCTACCTCAGGATCTACTTGTAGGTAGGTTAGCTAATTAGATATCTTGCAGGCAGGTAGATAGGGCTGGTCCTGGGGGAACAGGCCAAGGAGCCAAAATTAAGGACAGTCTAGGAACCAATAGGAGGACAATCAAAAGACATTCACTGAGCCGGGCGTGGTGGCCTGTAATCCCAGCACTGGGGAGCAGAGACAGGAGGATTGCTGAGTTCAAGGCTTGCCTGGGCTACATAGTGAGACCCTGTCTAAAAAAAAAAAAAAAAAAAAAAAAAAGAAGACATTCACTGAAGGTCAACATTACAAAAGGAGAGAAACTACCATACCCATGTAGGATAAATAGTAGTGATTGATATTCTAAGTAGGTTTCAATCACCTGGGTGGGGGTGTCAAGGTCTTAAACCACCCCTTGCAGGAAAGATCCCTGGCTAAAAATCCTTGGACACTTGGTATGTGACTTGCTTTCCCATTAGATCCCAATTTAATCACTATTACCTTAGTGACTATACTTATTGTAATCTTCTTGCTTGACTGTAGTTTTTTTGTTTTGTTTTGTTTTGTTTTTTCGAGACAGGGTCTCACTTTGTAAGTTCTTGCTAGCCCTGAGCTCACTATGGAGCCCAAGCAGGCCTCGAACTCAGCAATCCTCCTGCCTCTGCCTCCCTAGTGCTCGGATTACAGGGAGCCGCCATGCCCGGCCCTGTGGCATGTGGTATTGATTGCTGGTGGGTGTGAGTCACCACGCCCAGCATTGTACGTGGTTACCAGGATCAAACTCAGGACCTTGCGCTTGCCAGGCAGGCACTGGAACCACTGAGCTAAATCTCCGGCCCTGCTTGACTGTAGTTTTGTTCCACTTTCAGATTCTCTTTCTAAAAGTGACAGGATACTGGACAGTGGATTAGTAGCTGGCTGAACATCTCAGTAGCTGTGCCTGGGGGATACAGGAAGCAATCTTTGTGTTTACCCACTTGGTACTACAAAGAGCGAGAAATGTGCATGTGTGTAAAAGTGTCAAAGTGAGTTGTTTTTTTTTTTTTTTTTTTGAGATAGGTTCTCACTTTGCAGGTCAGGCTGTCCCAGAGCTTACTATGTAGCCTAGGCAAGCCTCGAACTCAGCAATCCTCCTGCCTCTGGCTCCCGAGTGGTGAGATTACAGGCATGAGCCACAACACCTGGCAAGATTTTTTTTTCAAAACAAGATTTTTACCTAACATTTGGTCTAACTGGATTTGTGTATGATTATCTAGGGATCACAGGATAAAATACATCCACACCACTCTTCTATGTAAACATGTATTTGACTTTAATGGAATGTGGGTGTGATTCATAGTAGCTACACCTGGGGAAAGTGAGAATTTATCTGCGCATTCATCCATTTGCCAAAGGAACAATAAGGTATGTATACAAACTCCAAAGCAGCAACAGGTGAGTTTTACTCATGAAATGCTCATTGCTAAATTTCTGGACATTTAGGTTTGTGCTTTTTGGTTGTTTTTCTAAATTGAATTCTTATGGGTACTTTTTTTGGGGGATACTAGGGATTGAACTCAGGTCCTTGTGCTTCCAAGTAGGTGCTGTACCACTTGAGCTAAATCCCCAGCCCTATTGGTACATTTTATATACACATCATGACCACACTCAACATTGAAAATTCGTACCAGTATATGACACAACTTAATTCTCATTTTTGGCGACACTAAAACCACACCCCCATATATACATATGCTTTGTTTCCTGGTTTTTTTTTTTTCTTTTTTTGAGACAGGATCTCACTTTGTAGTTCAGGCTGGCCCTGAGTTTGTTTCCTGTTTTTACCATCACATTTTTTCTTTCCCCTCATTTTTACCCCTACCTCCATTTCTCTTTGAATATTTTCTATTTCACAATATATCTATCATGCATTCTAGAACTCATTTACATCTTTAGATTTTCATACCAGAGAAAAGGTATGTTATTTACACATCTGTGACCTATTTATTTCACTTATGAGTATGTCCTCAAAGGGATGGCCATTTGAGTATAAATGACTCAGATTTATCATTCTTTATGGCAGAATAATACTCCATTTTAATTTTTTAAAAAACATCTTTTTTATCTAGTCTCCAGTTGATGGGCATTTGAGTTGTTTTCAAGATTTAGCTATCACAAACTGAGCTGCTATGAATATGGGTGCACATATGTTGCTGTGATATGAATCTTTTAATTCTTTTGTGTATATACCTAGCAGGTGAATAACAGGGTCAAATAGAACCTTTAATTCTAGTTTTTGGAGAAATCTCCACACTGATTTCCATAGTGGTTGTACCAGTCTACATTCCTACCAACAGTGGAGAAGGGTTCTTTCCTTGCCACAGCATCTCCAGCATTTGTTGCTGGTTCATTTCATAATAGCAGACGTTCTTTGTGGAGTGAGATGAAATCTCAGTGTTGTTTTCACCTGTATCTCTTGAATTACCAGTGATGTTGAGCATTTCGTCATATGTCTTACCTGCTTTTACTTCCTCCTCTGAAAAGTGTCTGTTCACTTCAGATGCCCATTTTTGAATTGGGTCTTTAAATGGGGGGTGGCTGATTATTTTAAGTTCTTTATGTATTTTAGATAGTAGCCCTCTGTCTGAAAAAGAGCTGGTAAAAATATTTTCCTATGTAGTTGTCTTTTTGCTCTGCTGGTAGTTTCTTTTGCTGTGCAGCTTTTTTATTGATATACCATTTGTTGGCTCTTTCTGCTAGTTCTTGTGCTTAGAGGTTTTGTTTATAAAGTCTTTCCCTAAGCCAGTATTTCTAAGAGTTCAACCTAACCTGTTTTGCAGCAGGTTTAGTGTTTCTGTTTTAATGTTTAGGTGTCTAATCCACTTTGATTTTAGTTTAGTGCATGGTGAGAGAGATAGGTTTGTTTTTAAATAGGTTTATTTTGACTTTTCTGGTAGAAGTGGCCCAATTCAGTATAATGGCAGATGAAAAACCAGATTTGCAAGTTTTGGAGGTTGAAAGAGAATTATCAGATTACTCATGCATGGATGATGAAGATGACAATGGCTTTGATGTTAGCCATGTGAGCCAAAATTCTTGTGACAGAGATGGAGCAAAAACTGACTGAGACAGATAAAGGGAATGTAGATCTCCTTGATTTGGATGATGAAGAATATGAATACATATTTGAAGTTGAAATGGTCACACAAATGGAAGAATCCAATGTTATAAGTAAGCCTAAAAATACAGGATGTTGGCAGGGGTGAAATCTATTGGACAGAATGTCAGCCATGCCATTCAGTGTTAGTAACTGTAATAGACAAAATGCTACAAGATATTGTGAAATATAAAACAAATGAACTACAAGTAAAATCTTCTGTATGCACCAATAGCCATATTAAAAAATGTACTTATGGGGCCGGAGGATTAGCTCAGTCATTCCGGTGCCTGCCTCGCAAGCGCAAGGTCCTGAGTTCAATCCCCAGTAACCACATACAATGCCAGGTGTGGAGAGTCACGCCCACCAACAATCAATACCACATACCACATACCACAGTGCTGGGCGTGGTGGCTCACACCTGTAATCCCAGCAATCGGGAGGCAGAGACAAGAGGATTGCTGAGTTCAAGGCTTGCCTGGACTACAGAGTGAGGTCAGGGCCTGCCTAAACTACAAAGCGAGACCCTGTCTCAAAAAAAAAAAAAGTACTTATTATGTAACCTCACTAGCTGAATTGATAGCCTTCATAGGTCTGTTGTGCTTAGCAGGACTTTCTCATGGTAACTGCAGGAATGTGAATGACTTAGGGAAAAGTAATGGCTGTGGGCCTGAGGTTTATTGAGTAACAAAGACACAGATTTGGTTTCCTTCAAAATTGCCTGATGTTTTATGACGAAACCACCCAAGAAGGAAAAAGAATTGATAATCTGGTTGCTATCTGCTATTTATTTGAGAGATTTTTGGTTAACTGTCAATTACACATCATCCAAATACATGACTATTCATAAATGTCTTACAGCATTTTTTTTTTTTTGAGACAGGGTCTCGCTTTGTAGTTCGGGCTGGCTCTGAGCTCACTATGTAGCCCAGGCAAGCTTCGAACTCAGCAGTCCTCCTGTCTCTGCCTCTCGAGTGCTGGGATTACAAGCGTGAGCCACCATGCCCGGCTCTTACAGCATTTTATGGTCACTGTAGCTTCAGCTAGTATATATCAAAAAAAAAGAAGAAGAAAAGAAAAAAAGAAACAAAACCCTTCAAAATATGGCATAAGAACATATCTCCTTATAGATGCAAAGACATTATGCTTTCAATTTAAAAATTTATTCTAGAATTGAGCCACCAGGTCTTTACTTATAGAGTAATAAGCCAAATGATGTTGTAAACAGACTTGCTGCTCCCATCTCCCAAACTAATTGGAATGTGATATTTGACAACTGGTTTTTTAGTTTCTAACTGATGTTGCATTTGATAACAGAGCACAAGTTCAACAGCAGGAACAAAGCAGAAATTTCAAATGAAATGTTATAGTTTCAAAATGGAGAATTGTATAGTACAATCTTTGGATTTTAGACAGATATAATATTGCCCTGATATGTGGCAAAGAAAAACAAAATGGTACTGCTGTCAGCATCACACCATGATGGAAATATTGATAGAACAAAATGGGAGACTGAAATGGTAACTTTCTTCAGCAAAACTAAAGGCAGAGTAGATGTAGATGAAGTATGGAGCAACAATCATGCCATTCAAAATACAAGGTATTAGCCAATAGTTGTGTTTTCTCTATCCTAAATACGGGAAGCATAGTTTGATAGTTTAACAAGAAAATAACGTAATGAGGGGAAAGAATAAATATGATGTGGAAAGAAAAAGAAATACTATATATATATATATATATATATATATATATATAT
>PVIC010043218.1:0-15510 GCA_004025085.1 Thryonomys swinderianus | reverse complement strand
CCAAGTTAGGTTAACCCTAGAGACTCAGGGATGGTCACCTGGACCTCTGCTTGAAGCTCTTTATAATATTCCATTGCTTTTGTTATCTGAACTTCTATCATGTTCCTGATTTCTTCTTTAATGAAGTCCTTCACTGTGGACAGCATCTGTTTTCATCTCAGAGATCAGTTCTGATTTCCATTTTAGTAGATCTGCTTTTGTTACCAGTTCAGAGAGTCCTGGATATTAAGCTTTATTTTGCCCCACTTCCCTTTTCCCTGAATTCCCCTATGGTGATCTTTGTGCATGGGTTGTTGATTTTTTTTCTCATATCTCTTGTGCTGGCAAACACACAGATCAAAAAAAAAAAGTAATACACTATATTATTGGAACCAAAGTGAAAAAAACCATATAATCCTCTCAAAGCATGTGACAAAGTCCAGGACCCATTAGTGATAAAAATTCTAAAGAAATTTGGAATAGATTATCTTTATCTGAATCAGGTAAGAGCCATCTATGACAAACCAACAGCTAACATACTAAATAGACAAGAACTGAAAGCTTTCACTGTAAAATCAGGAACAAGAAAAGATGTCCACTGGCACCACTCTTGTTCCATACAGTCCTTGAAACATTAGCCAGAACAATTAGAGAAAAGAAAGAAAAGGAATAGGGATAGGAAAGGAAGAAATTCAATTACCATTATTTGCAGACATGATACTCTACAAAAAAGACCCTAAAAGCTCCACCAAAAGACTCCTAGATTTGATAACTAAATTTAGTAGCATAGTTCGGTACAAAGTCAACACTCCGACACCAATACCCTTGCTGTACATGAATAACAAATTCAGTGAGAGAGAAATTAGGAAAAACAACACTTTTCACATGGCATCCAAAAAAGTGAAATATTTACAAATCAATCTAATGAAGAAAGTAAAAGACCTCTACATTGAACACTATGTACTCTGATAAAGGAGATTGAAAAGGCTATCAGAAGATGGAAAGATATACCTTATTCTTGAATAGAACTAATATAGAACGAATATAGAGAGGATGGTTTTATTTCCAAAATTATTATATGGGTTTAATGCAACCTCAGTCAAAATTCCTAAACCATATCTCACAGAATTAGAAAAAAATCCTAAAATTCATTTGGAACTAGAAAAGACCTAGAGTAACAAAAGCAATTCTGGGCAACAATGGTAAGGCAGGTAGCATCACACTCTCTGACTTTAAGTTGTACTATGAAGCTACTGTGATAAAAACAGCATGGTCCTGGAAAAAGAACAGACCTCAGAAACAATGGAACAGATTAGAAGATGGAGATACAACTCCAAACATATTTAGTCACTCTATCTTTGACAAAGGAGCCAAATGCCTTCACGAGAAGAAAGATAACCTCTTTAATAAATGTTGAAAAACTAACTTTCTACATGCCAAAGACAGAAACTAGACCTATACCTTTTACCATGCACTAATCAAAAAGAAAAAGAAAAAAATGGATTGAAGATCTAAATATTAAAACGGAAACACTAACTCTGTTGGAAGACAGACTAGGTGGAAAGTTTGAGGACATAACAGTAGGCAAAGACTTTATGAAAACAAATCCAAGGCTGGAGGGTTAGTTTAGTTGTTCCAGCGCCTGCCTCACAAACGCAAGGTCCTGTGTCCAATCCCCGGTAACCACGTACAATGCTGGGCGTGGAGACTCACGCCCACCAGCAATCAATACTACATACCATAGTGCTGGGCGTGGTGGCTCACGCCTGTAATCCCAGCATTCAGGAGGCAGAGGCAGGAGGATTGCTGAGTTTGAGGCTTGCCTGGGCTACATAGTGAGCTCAGAGCCAGCCTGAACTACAAAGCAAAACCCTCTCAAAAAAAAAAAAAATCCAGACCACATGGGAAATACTATGAAGAATCAACACCTGGAAACTCACCTTATTAAACTTTTTGTACCACAAGAGAAAACTTATCTTATTAAACTTTGTACCACAAGAGAAAACTCATTAAACTTTTTGTACCACAAGAGAAAAACACCAACAGAGTAAAGGGATAACCCAGCTATTCCTCAGACAAAGGACTACTATCTAAAGCATATAAAGAAATCAAACAATTAGAACTCACCCCCAAATTTAAAGACCCATTCCAAACATGGGCGTCTGAAAAGTATAGGCACTTCTCAGATGAATAAGTAGAAAAAGCAAATAAATATATTTAAAAATGTTCAACATTATTGGTCACTTGAGAGACACCAATTAAAACAATAGAGATTACATCTCACTCCAGAAAGAATGGTTATTATGAAAAAAATCAACCAAATGCTGGAGAGGCTGTGTGGAAAGGAATCTGCCATAAAGAAGAACGAGCCTGAGACAGTTACAGCTAAATGGATGGACCTTGAGACCACACTCGTAAGTGAAATAAATCAGATACACATGTTTAAATACTTCATTGCTTCTCTGGTGTGAAAAACAGAAAGTGGAAATAGGGACAAGAATGGGAAATGGGAAGAAAAGGTTGAAATGTGAAGGGGAACAAGTGAGGGGCAAAGGTGTAAGGAAGGGAGGAACAAGAAAAAAAGTGAAAATAGAAGGGAAAAAAATGGGGGGAAAAAAGATTTGTAAAAGTACATTTTTCCCAATGGATTTCATTCATGTCTTTTGTAAGACGACCTTCAGTCCACCTGTTGTGTGACTTTCTAAAGAAAATAGACATATGCATCAATGAAAAAAAAAGAAGACAGGCTGCATGGCAATGACACTATGTTTCTAGATTTAGCATCTAGCAAGCCCTCACTGACATCCACTAAGTGCAGATACCATAGTCCATAGCTTTTCCACACCACAACTGAGGGCTGAACTCATGAGAGCTGAAGCTTAGGGTAGGGGACACTCCCAATGCCACCCTCTGCATTGGGAGTGGGCTCCAGAACCCACTTGAGAAAGGAATTGGGCAACCCTGGGTTAACCTTGCTGTCCAACGACTATGGATTAATTGGGTAACTGTGCTTTTTGTAGACTGCACTTGAGCGGCCATGAAAGCTTCTGACTAAAAGAGGGTACCAGACTCAGAAACTTCTGCCAGAGCTCTCTCCTCTTTCCACCTTCTGCTGCTCTGCTTGTTCTATTTCCAGGGAAATTAAGCTTCATAAATGTAAAAAGAGGTATATGAAGAAGTGCAGACTTTTTGTACTTTTTTTTGAGACAGAGTCTCGCTTTGTAGTTCAGGCTGGCCCTGAGCTCACTATGTAGCCCAGGCAAGCCTCGAACTCAGCAATCCTCCTGCCTTTGCCTCCCGAGTGCTGGGATTACAGGCGTGAGCCACCACACCCGGCAAAGTGCAGACTTTTATTTGGGGCTCTTGAGACTGACAGGAACTCACTTGCAGAGCCACTGGCATCAAAAGCAGCTTTTTACTTTGATGTTTGTGTTAAGAGTTGTCTGTCTGGGGTCCTCACAGTTTCCTGCTCACATTCTCACAGCCAATTTGTGGTGTTGTCTCCCCAAGAAAGCAAATATCCAAATGCAAATGGCAGATTGACTTGGGTGCATGTTCTCTAATTCTTACTTTAAATATTTTCTAGAGTTCCTTTCATGGAAAAGAAACTGGGCCATGGCTCTAAAACTACCCTTAAGTCACTCACCGACTTTTACCAAGTTTCTTCTGCCTTGAGCCTCCGAGTCCAGATCCTATCTGATTGCAAGTGGCACATATTTCCCGAGATCCTTGTCTGACATCCCTCCCAGGCAAGTAGGGAGATGTTCCAGGAACTGAGAGTGGAAAGACCAGCCCTATGGATGCAAAATGCAAGCAGGAAAACCCAATCAGGTGGCTCAGGAAAACAAAAGTTCCACACAGCTGGACCCTGGGCCCAGGAAGAGAAGACAGACAGTGCAAGACAGGGAGGCACTGCCAAGACTCTCACACCCACTGGAAGCCTAGATGTGAGGCCTCTCTCCTTGACATTCCTTTCTTTTGGGGATGCCCTGTGCTTTTTACTAACAGCCTTGGTGGGCCTGTCTGGGGGGCCCCTCCTTCCTTCCTGAGTCAGCTTTCAGAAAGACCCAGGACAGATGTTGGGAATTCTTTCCCATGGGAACACCCTGAAGAAACTCTCTTTCTTATGTCTGGATTCCTAGGACTGTGCTGGTGTCTGTCCATCCCAACTCCTAGCTCTCTTTAGTCAAGTATTTGCTTATATCGACTTCTTATGTTTGTAACCAGAGAATCCTAATAGACACACTCTCTTTGCTTGAATAACATAATTTTGCTCCTTATTTTTAGCATCAATATAATTTATTGAATAATGCTGACTACCAAGATCCATACAGAGCATTCCCACACAAATTCAGGAAAAAGATTCATAGGCGCAGAGCCAATAATTCTGCTGTCTCTTGTCATATATGAGTGAGTTCTGATTGAGCCATTGATGATGGGGAACCAGGTAGATTGAAGTCTACCTCCAGGTGACTGGCTCACCATATCATTTGTCTTCCATACAATCAGGTCCCAGCACTCTGCTTGCCCACCAGGGTGGCCCACACTATGGCTGCCTGGTACCATGTACCTGGCCTGTACCTAATGGAGGCTTCCTGGCCCTTGTTTACTCTGTGGCCTTGACCTTGGACCTGTGCTTGTGGTAGCTGCTCTTCTAAATTGATTTCCAACTTACTGGTTTACTCTGAGTTGGATTTTCATTCTGTCATTCATTCTATTTACTGGCATTGTGAATGGCCAAGCATAGAGGATTTCATACTGTACCAGGAGGACCTAATCCTTGCCCATATGAACTGCATTAGTCTGTTCTGCATTACTGTAACAAAATTCCAGAGGCATGCTACCTCTATAAGGAAATAAAGTTTAGGCAGCTCATAATTGTGGAGATTCAAGTGTGTAGCAACACTCTGGCTTGGTATACAGAGGATATCATGGCAGATGGCAAAAGCACATGTGGGAGAAAGGGATCCCACCTTGAACAGGAAGCCAGAGAGTGACTAGGGTTATGCATTCTCTTCTGAGTGCTCATCTTCACTTGGTATAATAATGGTCATGCTTTATCCTCTGGTCTGAATGTCCCACCTCCCAGCCTAACACTGAAGACTAAGCTCTGAGCACAGAGATCCTTGGGGTACAAACTACATCTAAGCTGTAGAAGAGCTTCTTATGAAGGCTAATGTTCAGCAAGCAGTTAAAACATGACAAGTGACATAATAGAAGTGAAAGGTTGGAGAGCATGTGTCCAACCCTTAATGTAGTCTACCACTCAAGGAGGGCCTCCATGAGCAGAAGTTCATTTGAAGAATGAATGATGAGCTGCATATGGAGCTCACTGAGCAGGCAGGGCCTGGACACAGGTCTGGATTGTGTAGGCCTCTGCTCTTTGGGCGAGTCCCTGGCCTCCCAGACC
This sequence comes from Thryonomys swinderianus, assembly GCA_004025085.1. NCBI lineage: Eukaryota > Metazoa > Chordata > Mammalia > Rodentia > Thryonomyidae > Thryonomys > Thryonomys swinderianus. The sequence goes on along the minus strand of PVIC010043218.1, from coordinate 10,121 downwards.
CAGCCCGTGCCAAGCATCCCAGCCAGCATGGGTCCACTACTTTGGACCCAAATGTGAAGGAGACTCATTTGGGTTGGCATTGTCCAGCTAAAGAGCCAGAAATGCTCCAGTGAAACAAGAGAAGCTCACAGAAGCCACCAACCTTATGCAGCAGCTTGGGGGCCTTGGAGTAATAGAAAAGACCAGGCTGGGCTGTCAGAGAAAGCCTCTTGCTGGCATGAGGTAGTGAATAAGGGGACAGGAAATAGACGTGGATTGACTGATTTTCCCCAGGGATGGGCAACAATAACAGAAGTTGTCCTGACTTTGGTTCCAGAGCCATGCCCACACTCAGGGGGCAGCAGGCTAAGAAAGGGGAGCTGCAGAGGAGGCTCTGGTTACAACTCAGCCGGGAGATGCCTCCTGCTTCCATCCCTTCTGGCCTGATTAACTCCCCTTTCCACGATGTGTTCTTTCTATCCCACATATGACAGTCGTAATTCTCCCCTCTTCGTGAGAACTCCATGAGTTCCCTCCTTTGAGGGCTGTGATCCCCAAGCTCTCCTGAGTCCTCCGGATGGACCCTAGGCCACAGGTGGGCATCTCTGAGGACCAACATCAGCCTCCAGTTGGCCTAGACAGTCTGGAAGCATTTAAATGTAATCTTCCCTTTAAACTGGGTATTGTGGAGACATTTTTCTCAGACTGAAAACAAGTGGGAAAAAAAGGAGAAAGGTTTTTAAAAAGATGACAGAAATATCAGAACTGCTAGTTGCACAGTGACACTCAAGGGTGAAAAAAAATCAATTTTAGATATCATTCCAAGTAATAGTCAAAGTTCTACACACAGACCTAAGTGGAAATCAAAAAGAGCATCAGCCTGATGGCCGTAGACAGCTCCTGGCTCTAAGCCAGTCTGTGCTGCCTGAGGCCACAACAGCGATTGAGAAAGCCACATCGCTGGAGTTTAGCTTCACCTTTTGGGAAGAGGGGAGCAGAGGACCTGACCCGTCTCCAACTCAGCCCTCCTGGATCAGAGGGAGGTTCACCTTCTCCTCATAATTAGGCCCAGGCATGTCGAATTTTAGAAAACAGGAAAATACCAGGAGGCAAAACTGAAGTAGCAGGTTTCCAGACACTTGGAGAATTCCATGACAGGGCCTCAGGATATGCTTTCTGGAATTTTTTCTGTACATAGCAGGCATGAGATTGTTTTTACCAAAATGAGCCCAGGCCACATACTGATTTTTTTTTCCTTTCAATTTTTACTTTGAAAACTCTTAAATCTATAGTAGATGCAAAATGTAGCATAATGTGCATCTGTAAATAATTCTAGATTCATGAACTTGTACTGTTTTGCCAGATTTGTTTTGCCTCTTTCTCACCCCACTATTTACAGTCAAGCCTTGATTTGTGAGCATCATCTGTTCTGCAAACACACTCATAATCCAAAGCACTTGTATATCAAAGTGAATTGTCCCATAAGAAATAATGGAAACTTAGATGATTCATTCCACAACCCCCCCAAAATTCATATAAAATGATTATAATACTGTAAAAAATAAAGAAAGCACAGAATATGAAGAAAATTAAATTAACCCCACAGTTACCTTTAAAATCTTAGTGGCTGTTGTGGAGACAAGAGAAAGCAGGATGACTTTCACTCTCCCTAAAGAAATCACTGCACTCTAAGGGCTCAGTGGAATCTTTTTCTTTTTCTGCAGCTTTAACAAGGAACCTTTCCAACACTTTTGGCTCCTTTTGTGGTTTTCACCGTGTGACGTGCACTGTATGGTTGTTCAACAGATTCGTCACTATTGCTGTTTCCCACATTTTATACACCCACCCTAATCTCATGTGAAGTGAGGTATCTCTCCCTCCACCTTTCTCTTCTGTTCTTCCACAGAAGAGATCTGCTCCATAGCCTCTTGCTGTTGGAGATGATCAACCACAGTCTCACACAGAATCAAAGAGAGGTACAAAGAGGGAGGGAGAGAGAACTCAGTTATGATTAAATGAAACGACTTGTTTGTCAGGTTAAAATTCATGAGAAATATCTCCTCATCTCGTGGAACACTCACAGAACAAGTTACCTGCAATAATCCAAGGTTTACAGTATATTTTTTAATAGAAAAACTGTATCTGCCTCTAGACACAGATATCTGTGTGCTGAGAGATCTGCGTGTTGAGAGATCTGTGTGAGAGTTTCCTTCTGAAAGGAGAGGAACTGGGGATATGAACCGTGGACACAATGAGATTGACCAAACGCCTGGTTAGCTAATGTCAACGTTATTGGGCTGGGAACAAGTTTTTATAGCCCTGAAGCAGAATTATGAGAGCAATAAGTCAAACCTGGGAGAAGGCTGAGGAGAAACCCCACTGATACGAAATGAAGCCACTATTAACCCTTCTATCTGGAAGAGACAGCTCCATGAGTTAGGAAAGTATCTAATCTGAAGGATGTGAGAAACCAGGACAGCCTACAGACATAGTTATCTAGGGAACAGAAACTAGCAGAGTAGCCAAGGACAAAGACTGCATCACATCGCCCTCAGGCGCCAGTGGTCTGAGAGCTCGCTGGTACCTTCATCCACCTGCACCTGGAGTGACAGCTTTCTGGTTGGAGGCTCAATGTGCAGGTCGTATGCTCTTGGCTCCCTCCACAGATCTGTATGTTGAGACGTTTACATGCAGGTGTAGAGCCACGTTAGCTGTTGGAGGATCTGTTAGCTAAATCACGATACCTCCCTGCTAACCAGTTTCCCATATGTCCCAAGAACAAGGACTCTCACCTGCTCTGCCCAACACAGTGTCACACTCAGGAAACAGCACTGACATAATACCAGTAACCAATGGACAACCCTTACCCCTCTGACTGTCTGATACTATGCTTTCCAGTTGGCAGCAAAAGCTAGATTCTTTGGAAGCTCATACAGAGACAGAGTTTGGGGTGCAAGGAACATGCACCCTGTGAAGGGAAGCAGGAGGAAGACGATGTGAAGAGGAAGCAGCTGAGCTGCCACCCAGGCTGGTAAAGCTTCAGCACATCTGTCAGGGAAGCGCTGGAAAAAGAATGACTCCAGGGTGTGCTAGGACCAACAGGGTCCCGATGGCACATCCCAAGCTGTCAGGTCACTCACAAGGCTGTTCTGGGAAGGGCCTGACTCCGGCAAGGCAGCCCATGGGCTGACATGGATCCAGAGGGCTGACAAGACTCTTTCAGCAAGCTCTGACCTCTGAAGTGCAATAGATCCAGGGAGATGTGGGAGGGACTTCCGTGACTTCCGTACCCGACCTGATATTGTCATCTCTTCTGTCTCTTCTGGCTGCTGTAGCAGAAGTACAGTAGACTATCAGGGAGAGTGGGAATGTCTATAATCCTAGCTCCTAGAGGGATGAGTGAGGCAGAAGAACCACAAATTCAAAGCCAGCCTTAGTAAACCTTAGTGAGATCCTATCTCAAGTGAAATTTTAAAAAGGCTAGGAATTAGGCATGGTGGCTTATGAGTTCTCTGGGAGGCTGAGGCAGGAGAGTCCCATATTTAAACTCAGCCTGAGTAATTCAGTGAGTCAGCAAGACCTTCTGTTAAAAAAAGGGGGAGGGGGCTGGGCGTGGTAGCTCATGCCTGTAATCCCAGCACTCAGGAGGCAGAGACGGGAGGATTGCTGAGTTTGAGGCTTGCCTGGGCTCCATAGTGAGCTCAGGGCCAGCCTGAACTGCAAAGCGAGACCCTGTCTCAAAAATTTAAAAAAAAAAAAATGTGGGGGGAGGGGGCCGGAGATTTAGCTCAGTGGTTCCAGTGCCTGCCTCGCAAGTGCAAGGTCCTGAGTTCGATCGTGGTAACCACATACAATGTGGGGCGTGGTGACTCACGCCCACCAACAATCAATACCACATACCACAATGCCGGGTGTGGTGGCTCATGCCTGTAATCCCAGCACTTGGGAGGCAGAGACAGGAGGATTGCTGAGTTCGAGGCTTCCCTGGGCACCATAGTGAGCTCAGGGCCAACCTGAATTACAAAGCGAGACCCTGTCCCAAAAAAATAAAAGGTGGGGGGCTGGACATATAGCTCAATGCAAAGGCCCTGGGTTCAGTCCCCAAGCAAACATAAACTTGGTATCTTACAAAGAACAGCAGTTTGTTTCACCAGCAAATTTGTTGTCTGGTGGGGCTGTGATTTGGTTCACAGATGTCTGTCTTTGCCCTGTACCCTCATTTGGCAGAGAGGCCAGATCTCCTGGGGGCCTCTCTTAAGAGCGCTAAACCCAGATGGGCCCACTCCACTGACTATGCACCACCAAATGCCCCACCTGAAAAAGCCTCACATTAGGAATTAGGTTTTGACATGTGAGTTTTGAAGGACACAAGTCTGTCATGCACTACAACTTCCTCTGCCCTTTTTTATCCTCTATAACACAAATTCTCTCAACTAGGCTGGTTGTTTGGTGGAAAGTCCTTCATCTTGGATTTGTCTGATACAGTTTCCAAGCCTACTTTGCTCACTCAACAGTTTCCTTCCATTTTTTCATGTCAATTTTTTCTTCCAACTTTTTCACACCATACAAATACATGAAAATCAGAAATTTCTGATTACCAACAGTTGTCCAAGTCAGTCTAATTTCGTACCACCCATTGCATTTGGCAGTTACATTCCTCAGTTCTCCTTTAACCTGGCATAGTCTCCTCTTATGTGATTAGACCTTGTGGGGAGATGGAACCCTAGTCCTGCATAGTGCCCAGCCTTTGAGTACTGGTTAGTACTGGTAAGGTTAGTGCTTAGCTTTCACCATACTAGCTCCTCTAGTGATGAATTCAGGCAGAATGCTTGGGGCTGTGGCACCTCCCCAGTGGCGAGTACACCGCACACAATGTATGGAGCACAGACCAGCTTAGCCAGATCCACTGAGGGCTGAGGTTTCAAACACTTCAACTGTGGGTCTTTGGTTGGCTTTCAAGTGTTTCCTGACCCCATCTGTTTCACAGCTCAGTGGTTTCAAGAAGGGGGCATGCCTGCACTGTGATAAAAACTGCATGGTACTGGCAAAGTAACAGACCCGAGGACCAGTGCAATAGATTAGAAGATGCAGGAACAACCCTGGATACACTAAGCCACTTATCTTTGACAAAGGACCCAAACATCCCCAATGGAGGAAAGACAGCCTCTTTAACAAATGGTGCTGGAAAAACTGGGCTTTAACCTGCCAAAAACTAAAGCTAGACCTGTCTCTTTCACCATGCACAAAACTAAATTCACAATGAATATGAGACTTAAACATTAAAACATAAACAATAAGCCTGCTGGAAAACAGGTTAGGCAAAACTCTTGGAGACATTGGCTTAGGCAGAGACTTTATGAATAAAACTTCTATAGCACAAGGACTAGCAGAAAGAATCAATAAATGGGATCTCATCCTACTGAAAAGCTTCTGCACAACAAAAGAAGTCACTGGCCCCGCTAAAAGACAACCATCAACATGGGGAAAAAAATCTTTACTAGCTATTTATCAGACAAAGGGCTATTATCTACAATATATAAAGAACTCAAACAGATCAGCCTCCCCAGGTTCAAAGACCCAATTCAATAATGGGCATCTGAAATGAACAGACACTTCTCAGAGGCAGAAGTCAAAGCAGCTAAGAAACACATGAAGAAATGTTTCACATCACTGGTCATTCGAGAGATGCAAATGAAAACAACACTGAGATTTCATCTCACCCCACAAAGAATGGCCACGATTACAAAATCAACCAACAATAAATGCTGGTGAGGCTGTGGGGAGAAAGGAACCCTTCTCCACTGCTGGTGGGATTGTAGACTTGTGCAACCATTGTAGAGATCTGTGTGGACATTTCTCAGAAAACTAGGACTAGGGGTCCCATTTGACCCTGCTATACCCCTGCTAGGAATATACCCAAAAGAATTTTAAAAATCACATTGGAAAGACAGATGTACACCACTGTTCGTAGCAGCTCAGTTTGTGATAGCTCAATCTTGGAAACAACCCAAATGTCTATTAACTGGAGAGTGGATAAAGAAGATGTGTTTTTTTTAATAAAATGAAATATTATTCTTCCATAAAGAATGACAAGATTGATTCATTTATGTGCAAATGGATACACCTGGAGGACACACTAATAAATGAAATAAACAGATCACAGATAAGCAAGTACCAGGTCTTTTCTTTGATATGAGCACCTGTAGATACAAATGGGCTCTAGAAACTATGACACTTTTTGTTTTTTTGGGTTTTTGTTTGTTTGTTTGTTTGTTTTGAGACAGGGTCTCGCTTTGTAGTTCAGGCTGGCCCTCAACTCACTATGTAGCCCAGGCAAGCCTTGAACTCAGCGATCCTCCTGCCTCTGCCTCCTGAGTGGTGGGATTACAGGCGTGAGCCACCACACCTGGCTAGAAAGTATGACAGTTTTTGTAGAATAGGAAGTTTCCAAAGAAAATGTGGTGTGGGAATGTAATGAAGGGAAGGAATAAATATGATTCTGAAAGAAAATAAAAGAGCATGTATATAGGGGGTGGGAGGTGTGGGTGGATAGGGATATGGGTAAAAATGAGAATTAACTTGTGTCGTATATTGGTACAAATTCCCTGATGTTATGTGTGATTGTGAGAGGTATATAAATTGTACCAATAAAGAATTAAAATTTAAAAAAAAGAAGGGGGCATGCCTGTTCATACCCTCAATTCCCAGCAGAGCAGCACCAGAGGTATGCAGGATATTCAGGGCAGACTGAGGGGTAGAGGACATTGGGAAGCCACAAGGAAGCTGGAGACCCAAGTTCTCATCCTCACTCTTCTGCCATTCTGTGTGACACTGAGGAAGCCCCTGACCTCTGGTCTGTCTCCAGACAGGAGGTGGCAGGGACACTTCGTGCCCAGAGCCAGGGCGGGGCCCACGTCATCCCCTTGACTCAGGTGCAGAACATTGGTGACCTGCAGCAGCCCAGCCGGAGGGAATGGAGGCCACCACATGTCACCCCTGGCATCTGTAACTTTCACTGTGCGAGCAAGATGGGCCTTGAGTTCAATCCTCTCAGCAATCCTGGGGTATGGAATGTCAGGTCTCAGGGAAGGTTGTGCAACTTAGAGGGCTTCTGCCACCCTGCGCAACCCCTCCCTTCTAGAAAAGATGGAAACCAGCCTTCCAGTCTCCCAGGAGCCTCAGCTGGAAACTGCATGGACACAGTAGCCTGGATCTGAGGTCACAGCGGGCTACTTCAGGCCGGACAGGGCTTCCCATGCAAGCCAAAGACCTCATGGCCTGGAGCAGCCATTGCCCAGTTGCTCAGCTTCAGGGAAAGACACCAAAGAGCAGCCACCCAGTGTCCTTGGGCAAGTGCCTGTCTGGAGACGGCACAAAAGACTGGTGGCCAACAGGGGCAGAGTCAGGCCTTGGGACCAGGAACGGTCATGGCTCGCTGTCTACAAGAAGAGGGGAAGCTGGAGGTGGCTGTGAACAGAGCTTCTGGTGGTTAAGTGGTGTGAATATAACCCACATGCAACAGGCCTCTGAAGGTTGCAATCCAGAGGGCCCTGCCACGTCAGAACTGAGCATAAACTGGTATTTGATGTGATAGAAACACTTATCACCCTGATCTGATTATTATCATTGTGTGTGTATTTACATCAAATGACCATAATATACTCCATAAATACGTGCAAATATTATATGTTAACTTTTTAGAACTAAAGAAAAATGAGGCTGCTGGCTTAAGAAGATTGTCTAAAGCCATACTGCTAGTAAAGTGGTAGATTTTTAGACAAAGGCCGCATTCCCCCAGTGTGAAAAAAAAACAGAAAAAAAAGAGTCTTTCAAGTAGATTGAATGAGATTATGAGAGAAAAAGGTCCGGATGTTGAATGCAAATAACGGGCAGGAGGAAACTTAAGCTGCTTAAGTATACTTCGGTGACAAACAGACGCAAAAGACTAAGGACTGTTAACTGCATTCTTGATAATATAAATTTTAAAGCTTTAACAAATGCAGTGAACATAAAATTGGAGGCAAAGGAAAATGTGAAGTCTATATATAGATTTTGGATATTTTACAATACTTTTTTGGGGTGTATAGTAATGTTACTTTAAGAATTATTGGGCCAGAGGGTTAGCTCAGTGGTTCCGGGGCCTGCCTCACAAGCGCAAGGTCCTGAGTTTGATCCCGGTAACCACATACACTGCGGGGCATGGAGACTCATGCCCACCAGCAATCAATACCACATACCACAGAGCTGGGTGTGGTGGCTCATGCCTATAATCCCAGCACTCGGAAGGCAGAGACAGGAGGATTGTTGAGTTCAAGGCTTGCCTGGGCTACATAGTGAGTGAGCTCAGGGCCAGCCTGAACTACAAAGCGAGACCCTGTCTCAAAAAAAAAAAAAAAAAGATTTAAAATTTAGAGTTAATTAGAAATTAACTATTATTAACTAATTAATTATCAGCCAGGCATGATAGCACATGCCTGTAATCCCAGCACTCAGAAGAATGAGGCAGGAGGATTCATCATGAATTCTGGTCTATATAAGGAGACCCTGTCTCAGAAGGAAAAAGAAAAGTGAAAGGAAGGGAGAAATTTTCTACCATCTTATCAAAACATTAAGTGATAAGAAATTTCTAAAATAAAAATAAACTCTTATTCTGTAAACAGTGCAGCCTGGGGCCGGAGATTTAACTCAGTGGTTCCAGTGCTTGCCTAGCAAGCTCAAGGTCCCTGGTTTGATCCTCGGTAACCTCATACAACAGTACTGGGATGTGGTGGCTCAGCCCCACCAGCAATCAGTACCACATACCACAAAGGCCGAGTTTGGTGGCTCACCCTATAATCCCAGCACTTGGGAGGCAGAGGCAGGAGGATCGCTGACTTTGAGGCTTGCCTGGGCTACATAGTGAGCTCAGGACCAACCTGAACTACGAAGTGAGACCTTGTCTCAAAAAAAAAAAAATGTTATACATTGCAGGGCAACAAGCCTATAATCTCAGCTATCTGAAAGGCTGAGGCAGTAGGATCACATTCTGAGCAGTTACTGAGATCCCATCTCAAAAAATAAAAAGGACCACTATTGATGTAGCCCAGTAGTAGAGCACTTGCCTAGAATGCACATGCCCTGGATTTGACCCAGAACCTCTCCAAAGATTTTATATGTTTAATATAAAAGTATAGCTATTGAGCCAGAGTTTTAGCTCAGTGGTTCTGGTGTCTGCCTAGCAAGTGCAGGGTCCCTGGTTTGATCCCTGGTAACCACATACAACAATACCGGGCCTGGTGACTCATGCCCACCAGCAATCAGTACCGCATACCACCTGTTGGCTCATGCCTGTAATCCCAGCACTTGGGAGGCAGAGGCAGGAGGATTGCTTAGTTCAAGGCTTGTGTGGGCTACACAGTGAGCTCAGGGACAGCCTGAACTACAAAGCAAGAGTGTGTCTCAAAAAAAGCAAGAAAAGAAAAGAAAAGAAGGGCCAGAGATTTAGCTCAGTGGTTCCACTGCCTGCCTAGCAAGCACAAGGTCCCTGGTTCGATCCCAATAACCACATGCAATGATATGATATTGGGTATGGTGACTCACGCCCACCAGCAATAAACACCACCCTCCATAATGCTGGGCGTAGTTGCTCACCCTGTAATCCCAGCACTCAGGAGGCAGAGGCAGGAGGATTGCTGAGTTCCAGGCTTGCCTGGGCTACATAGTGAGCTCAGGGCCAGCCTGAACTACAAAGCAAGACCCTGTCTCAAAAAAAAAAAAAAACCAGCAAAATAAGTTCAGAGGAGAGGCCATGTGGTAAGAATAGGAAAAGCTGGTGGGTCTGAGCGTGGCTCAGTGGCAGGAGTGCGCATGCTCAGTGTATTTAATCCCCAGCCGCTCCACCCAAGGAAGCCTCTGTTCTGAGCCCTGGACCATGACCTGTGGCATCCTGCTGCACATAGGGAGGGCTGAGTGCTGGGATGAGATGGGTTGTTGCCCTGATAATCACTACCTAGTGAGAGACAGATTCTTGCTGAGATTTTGGAAGCTCTGACAAGTACCTAAGCGTGTGCACCTCTGTTGTTACTATACTACTATGTCCACTTCTTTGCCTTTAGATGAATTCACCAAAAAATATCCCATTGCCGCCCATGATGGCTCATGCC
>PVIC010043217.1:0-15506 GCA_004025085.1 Thryonomys swinderianus | reverse complement strand
AAAACTTTGACACTCATGTGTTAATTTGTGCTTTGTAAGCAAGTAGAAAAATAAACTCCAGAGCAGAAATTAGAAGTTGTCATCAGAATGTACTTACTTTTAAAACCAGAACACATTCAGAGAAGAGTCTGCACCAAAAACGAGTTAGCTAGGAAAGAATTGTATTGAAAAAATTGTATCAATTTCCTAATTTTTTTTTTAGTACAACCTGTTTCACTAGGGTGGCTCGTAAGCTTAAAACATCAAAATAATCATTCAAAAATAAACAGTTGAAATTCTGAATTTTTTTAAATTGAATTCTTTATTAGTACAATTTATATACATCTCAAAATCACATATAACATTGGGAAATTTGTACCAGTATATGCCACAAGTTAATTCTCATTTTTACCCATATCCCTACCCACTCCCCCCTCCTCTCCCCTTTATACATGCTCTTTTATTTTCTTTCTGTATCATATTTATTCCTTCCCCTCATCACATTCCCCACACCAAGTTTCCTATAGAAATATTCCACTCTATAAAAGCTGTCCTACTTGCTAGAACTCATTTGCATCTACAGGTGTTCATGCCAAAGAGAAGATCTGGGAATTGTCTATCTGTGGAAATTCTGAATTTTATCATCATCAAAACATTTTGATTCCTCATTAAGCATTAGGAGATCTCTTTGTTGGCTGCTTACGCTGAACACCAGCAGCTACTTTGACTTGGCAACACTATATTATATGATTTGGAGGAGACAAAGAGTCAAAAGCATTATGAGCCCCATATCGTATAAGGCAACAAAAGCGAAACGCATCAGTATACTGCGGCGCTCACCCTTGGGATCATGCACAGCGCACTTTCACTGTCTAACAACAGCGATGAGCAGAAGCAACAGCAACAAAGTGTCTGTAATGATCCAGACACTTCGCTAAGTCATCGCCACAGTCTGTCTCATTTCAGTGTGGCTCCCACAGAGCATGTCATTCCTGTGAGTCAGGTATGATTATTTCCACTTTCCAGGAGAAGAAACTGATTACCAACTAAACTAAGATTGACCCTGGCCCGGAAAGAGTAACTGGCAGAGCTAGGATTTGAACTTCAGGGGTCTGATCCCAGAGCCTGAGCTTTTAGATACTTAGTTTTTGCTTAGTGTTTTGCTGTCAGATACTTAGTTTAAATAATCATAAAAGATGAGAATCCGTATTGTAACAGGCCCTGAGTGGACTTTCTGTGCTGTCCTTTGATTTGTCTCTGAAGACTGATAGCACTTATAAGGGTTTTGAAGGCTGCCCCCTTTCTTCCGGAGCCTGTGCCCCTTCTCTGATGTCAGAAGGCCCATCACTCGCCTCCCAGCTGCTATCATGCTCATACCCCACACTTTCTCTGCTCTGCATTTTGCTGCTTTGTCACCTCCTTTATTGCCCAGTAGTACTTAACAGTGCTTGATAATAACAGTAAACACATATGTATGTACATCCCTTTTGTGTGCCAGGCACTGTACTAACTACTTTACATGTTAAATAGCTATAACTTCAAAACATCCATCCTGGGTACATACAGTCATTCACCCCATTTACAGATATGGAAATGAGACACAGATGACAAGTAAAATTAATGAAGGGCATGCAAATAGGAAATAGTACAGTTCCTGACCTCAACCACTTACTCATATCTTGAATGATTCATTCAGATGCTTACTATTTTCCTCCTATTTCTTGTATGTAAGACTTGGTGAATATCTGCCTCACTCACCAACAAATCTACCGCATTTGAATAGCACCTATCATACTCTTGATGTTCAATAAATGCATGTTGACCAACTGATGGATTTCATCCAAACTTTCAGCTTTCAAGGTCATTTCCCTGATTCTTGTGGATATTACCAGATAATCTAAATTCTTCTTTACTTGCACAGGATGATTCATATAGTATTAAGAATAATCTTGGGCCAGAGATTTAGCTCAGTGGTTCCAGCGCCTGCCTTGCAAGCGCAAGGTCCTGAGTTCAATCCCCGGTAATCACATACAGTGCCTGGTGTGGTGACTCACACCTGTAATCCCAGCACTCAGGAGGCAGAGACAGGAGCATGCTGAGTTTGAGGCTTGCCTGGGCTATATAGTGAGCTCAGGGTCCTGAGCTCACTATGTAGCCCAGGCAAGAACTACAAAGCAAGACCTTGTCTTAAAAAAAAAAAAAAAATAAGCCTCAGGTCTTTTATTCTTTTCAAGCTGGGGTGGCAGTGGCAAGAACTGGGACCATCTGCTGTGAGAATCAGGAACATTGTAGCCTCAAACTGTACAGATCTTCAAGATAGAAGCAATGGTAGGGACATGGTCCTCGACCTGCTCTGTGCCTTCAGAAGGTCTCTGTCTTTACAGACAGCATCATTTGAGTCTGCGTCTTCAGGTTTCCAGCTGGTTTACCTAGGAGAGATGAAAGCAGAAGATGAAAGGCTGAAAGAAAGCACTGTCTGCTGGCCTGGCATCATGACAAGAAGTGGTCATTCCTTCTACAGCCACCAGTTAGTCCATGCTGGGCGGGCCGTCCAGCTGCTGGCGACCCCTGGTGTAGCTCCACTCCTGGAAAGCAGTGGCTCCCATGATCCTTCAGATTCAACAGCAAGGTCTTCCTGCTGTGGCTAGTTCTCAGGGCCCTCAGCACCCTGTGGACTCCCTCAGTCTTCCTCATACATCTGCGAACAGTGATTTCATCAAATTCTGCTCAAAATCCCAGTGGAAATTCCTCCTTCTTGCCACGATATTAACATGGAGATCACTGATCTAAATCCCATCTAATGCCACAATTCCCTCTGTGAGGTCCAGGATCGGCATTCCAAGAAGGCTACTCCATCTTAGACCCTACTTATTAAAATGTTATTTCTTTTTTAAAGGCGAGAAGGAGCTGCTTCCTGTGAAATCCTATTTCTATCTCCTGGAGCACGTGGACTAAGCCCACTTTTCCCCTGACCTGACAGCCCCATAAATATTTAAACACAGCTGTCACGGTCTCTCCAAAGTCTTCTCCAAGGCTATGTGCATTCCATTTATTTTCCATGTTATATCACTCCATACTCTCATATCACCACCTGAAAAGGAGGGCAAAACAAAGTGGGAGGACAAATTTATAATTGATAGGTGTGAGTAATTGGATAAAGGAACCAGGGAGAAAGCAGAACCTGGCTGTTTCTGATGTTATCCCTGGGGATGATTTGTCAACTTTCCATTCCACATGTTTTATCATCATTACTACTTAAACTTATATATTATTGCACTCGTTCTCTTTTGAAATTTTAATTTTTTTTTTTTTTTTGAGACAGGGTCTTGCTTTGTAGTTCAGGCTGGCCCTGAGCTCACTATGTAGCCCAGGCAAGCTTGGAACTCAGCAATCCTCCTGCCTCTGCCTCCTGAGTGCTGGGATTACAGGCGTGAGCCACCACACCCAGCACTGTGGTATGTGGTATTGATTGCTGGTGGGCGTGAGTCACCAGGCCCAACATTGTATGTGGTTACCGGGATCAAACTCAGGACCTTGCACTTGGGAGGTAGGCGCCGGAACCACTGAGCTAAATCTCCGGCCCCTTGAAATTTTAATTTTTTGAGAGCTACATTGTGTTTTATAATTTAGATTCATGTTTTAAGATTATAATTTAGATTCATGATATATATGAATATAAAAATTGTATATATTTATAAGCTACCATGAGATATTAGGATAGACATATATGTTGTGCAATATTTAAGTAAATGTGTCTACTTCCCCAAACATTTATCATTTCTTTTTTTAATGGGATACCAAGGATCAAACTCAGGACCTTGCACTTGTCAGGCAGGCGTGGTGCCACTGAGCTACATCCCTGGCCCTATTTATCATTTTTTTATGGGAAAAATACTCAAAGTCCTTACTTCTAGTTTTATCAAACATAAAGTACATTATCATTGTTATCTATAGTCTTTTCTAAATTATATACATTCAAAGTAGATTCACCAGATGTTGAGGACTTACATATAGTTGGGATTCTCATCTGTTCTTTAATGAATGTAATAGAGGGACTATCTTAGCTCTTGCAGAGATAAGCATTTAATAATATTTTGGTGAGACAAATTTAAATGCCTGTGGTAGTGCTTGATAATGGTAATATCAAACAGATACAGAGCATACCAATGTCCTCAAAGAGAACTGTTCCAAACACAAAGCTTTGATTCCTGAGTAGGATAAGGTGTGTATTGATAGCTTGAGGTCTGATGTACATGTATCTGCAATTTAGGCATAGAAATGTGTAATGATGAAGAAAAACACTTGGATTCACATAAAAGTTAATTCCCATATTTAACTTTTTTCAGAAGCTCTACTTTCTGAAGTTAGATTTCTTACCTTTACTGGAAAGAAGAAATGCAATATGACTGGAAAGGCTCTCTTCAAGCTAACTTAGGAAGATGGATTTATACCCGGGAAGAATAGCAAGTAAAAATAATGTATATGCAGTGAACTCATTGTCTTCAGATATGCTAAAAGAAAAAACTCCTGGGAATAAATCACCATTTCATTATATGACAAGTATAACTGATTTGAATACGGAGGCAAGTTATTAACCTTCCTTTAGGATTTCAAGTCACTGTTATTTTAGAACATTCAGGTTCGCAAAGCACTGTTAAAACTAAAAATATATGATGCTGTTGAAATCAAAAGGGACTTGGAATGTTGCTAGTAGTCCATTCCTAGTACTTTTAATAGACCTACTTGACACAGATAGTCTTGGAGATCTGCCCTGACTGAAAGAAATGCATTCCAAGTTTAACCCAACAGCTTGCTCAGTGTAACCTTGTGGGAAGTAAAGTGCTCACAAAATCCTCCTGCTTTTGGCTTGTTTAAAGTCCTTTCCAATGTATTTAGCACTCACTGTGTCGTCATTCTGGTCAGTAAGCATAACCTCAGACTGAAGAAGCCCACTAAGGTTTGGAAAGGACAAGAGGGACTGGGTAGATCTTGGGCCAGCAGGCCAAAGGGCAGCTGGTAACTTTGACATTCCGAGAATCCAAAGTTCTCTCACAAAATGCATTAAAAGTTCCTGGAATCCTAAATCACTCTAAAATCAATTCAGTGTAACAAGAATTACCTGTACAAAATAGTGAAGTCAAAATAGTGAGAAGTGGAAAAATCACACTATGATTCACACCAACTAGGTTATGATTTCATTTAAGTAACACTGCTTCTTGTATATTAAATCACCCCATGTTAATTTGCATATCCATATATTCTTACTGTTAAAATCATAAGGCAAATTCTGAAATAGGCAAAATGAGGGAAAAGAGCCTAGGTCAGGGCCTATGGCTGGAATGGGAGATTGACTGCCAAGGCTGAGGGCGATATTCTAGGTCTTGATTTTGATGGTGGTATATGTTTCAGAAATACCACTGAACTATATACTTAAAAGGGAGAAATTTATTAAATGTAAATTACACCTAAATATCTTGAGCTCAAATGTTCTAATTATACATCAAAAGACACAAACCAATCATATATAATCCAGTCTTCTGGAAATGTTGATGGGGATTAGGCAGAACCAATATCTTGACTGGGAATGTGGAAATTAGAGGCAATACCATGTATTTAGGAAAGCACTGCCACGAAGTCTCAGAGACATAAAGCAATACTTTGTCGACAGCGTGTGTCAGGATGCATTGCTAATATGTCTGTTTGTTTCTTCAGAGATATGATTAATGCTTCCACATCATTTTACTAACATTATTACAATTATTCATAATAATTTTTCTATATATATCAGAGCTTTTCACTGCCCTTAATAGAATTTCCCTCAGACTTCTCCATGTCATTACTATTAAATGTACAAATCAAAACATAGCAGGCCAGGGATTTAGCTCAGTGGTGCTATGCCTGCCTGGCAAGTGCAAGGTTATGAGTTCGATCCCTGGTACCACAAGGGGATAAAAAGAGTGTAAACATTTATATTACATAGTGTATTCTAAAGAATTATCACCTGACTCTACCATTTCGTTTATTTTTAGTTCTTTCTGAATTTTGAAAAAAAATTACCTTGAAGATCACTTTATAAGGGATTTTTATACAGCATTTCTTACACTGAAAAAAAAAAGTATTGCTAAAATCAATGTAACCAATACCGTGAAATTCTTTTTCTGGATTAAGTTAATTGAACAAACATGATTAAGTGGAGAAAATGAAGAAAGTAATACTAGCACTTAATTTAGTTATCAATAACAACTATTCTCTTTTAAGCCTTCTAAGTTTTAAATATGAAAGATGAAAAATATGAGTTTATCTCCACTGTCTCCTAAAACCCTTCTAAAATGACAGTTAAAGAATATAAGGAATACTAATGCACAAAAACAAAGAGAACAGCAATGAAGATGATACCATTATGACATATCAAGCACACCTAAAAAGTGGTTGGTAAGTGAGGAGCAGAGCCGCAAGCTCAGGACGCAAGGAGGCGCACAGACACGGAAATGAGCTCACAACGCAAATCCCCGGATGGGTTCAGACTTTGGATGCATCAGGCAAGAAAGGAGCTGAAATAAAGGACGTTTAAAAATATGGATAAAGACCTGTTAGGCTCTATTGTTGCCATGTGACAGACAACTCCTCTCTCTACCTACTCCTCACCAAAAGAAGAGAATAAGTGGGCTGGAGGGTTAGCTCAGTGGTTCCGACGCCTGCCTCGCAAGTGCAAGGTCCTGAGTTCGATCCCCGGGAACCACATACAATGCTGGGCATGGAGACTCACGCCCACCAGCAATCAGTACCACATACCACATACCACAGCACCGGGCGTGGCGGCTCACCCCTGTAATCCCAGCACTAGGGAGGCAGAGACAGGAGGATTGCTGAGTTCGAGGCTTGCCTGGGCTACATAGTGAGCTCAGGGCCAGCCTGAACTACAAAGCGAGACCCTGTCTCAAAAAAAAAAAAAAAAGAGAATAAGTGTTCTTTGGATAAATCAGAATGAGAATCTGGATTTGAGGGCAGGTGTCACAATAAAATCAAGGATTAAGTGGAAGTGTATCCATTCAATGGTTTAAACCCTGAACACTTTGTCTCATTTGGCCCTTAGTAGACCTGGTTATATTCCCAAGGCAAAAGATAAGATGATTCTCTATTGGGAAAAAATATTCACCAGAGAAAAGACACATAGAAATTAAAATTTGGGGATCATGCAATGAAATGACCACATCTTCAATAGATATTTATTATCTGTGTTAGCAATAATGTCTCTTTTTAAAGTGACTTTCAACTTAAGAACTTCTATTTTATGCTAGTACTATTAAACAACACAACAAAAAATCTGGAATAAGAATAAAAATGGTGTCCTTACCTTAGAAAACTACTACTACAATACCTGAGAGACAAGACTGAGCATTGTAAAGATCAGAACTAAGTTGTTTTCCACAGTCAAGGGCACACACTTCCTGTTTTCTGCTCCCCAAACACTACACACAAGATTAGGCAGCACTATGTATAATATCCCTTGAGCACATAAATTCATTACACAAAGGCCGAAAGTGAAGCCTCCGATGAACAGTGTCACATCTTTCCTAACAAATAGGAAGAATTGTACCGAATAGGTACTCTTGGCCTAGTGAAGTACTAAAGTGTCCAAGAAGTAAAGGTCCCCCAAACGTACATTATCTCTGTCGCAGTAAATGCCTCATGAAGGAAAAGACATCAGTGAGAATTAGAATTCCAGCCTCGTTTGAGTCAATGCCGCATAAAAAGGGGAAAGGAGGAGAAATGTTCTTGCCATTAAGCAAGGTAAAGAAAAATAAAAATTTAGGTGTATTTTAGAGAAACACAACTCTTGGTAACCACAAAGGATTTAAAATAATTAGATAAGTTTTCTATATTTTTATAAAAATACAGTGATTTTTAAATGAAGTAAGAAAATTCAATTATAAAAATTTTTAAATTGGTGATTTATTCTGCCTACCACTTGTGACAACCTGGGCTCAAGCCTCAATATCTTGAATTAGAAAATTAAAAAGATAAACTAATGATTTATGAGAAGTAAGTCAAGGCAAAACTTACACTTCAATTTAGAATAAAAGTCCGATTATTAAGCCATACAGCATGAAACTGAATTCTAGTCTTCATTTTACTTCTTATATGTTCCTCAAATAATTGTGGCCTTATTTTCCCCCTCTCCTTTTTCCTTTTCCTTTTTTTGAAGAATTTCTGTCTATGGAGTGAAACATGCTTTAAAAGTTACATGCAGGCTTTCCTGTCTTCCACCATTTGGAATTTTACCAAATGTGATTCACTCTATTATTATCTTCAGTTGAATTGTTAGAATCTGAAGGTCGCAGGTTTCAAGCAACTGCTAAATTTTTCAGTTTCTCTCAGTGCTTGGACCCATTGGATATCGAAGCCTGTTCATAGAAATAATATTAATAACGCAAACCCATCTTGTTTATTAATGATGTGTGTCATTTTCTACCCAAGTACAAACCTCAAAGTTGTGTCTTCCCCAAATAAACTGGGAAACCCTAGACAGTTGGAAGACACAAGCATGCCTCATGTTGCCAAAGAAAATAAGAAAGACCTGACAAACTACAGGCTAAGCACTAGACAGGCACATAGATAGAATCAATGTGCTTTTTCTCATGCAAAGAAAAAAATTAGATGCAAACTTTACATTTAAAACTGCATTGTTCCCCTCTAATCTGGCCACCATCCGAGTGGTGATCTGGGTGTTAGAGAAGAGATGAATGGGAGACATTGGCAGGGATTGAAGCTTGGGGATGAATGTGGAAATGTAGAATGGATGTTTCTTTTTTTTTGGCTTTGAGTTGACTGTTGTTTCTGTCTGTTTTTAGAACTGATCCGAGAGGACAGGGAAGTCAGTGTGGGCGGCTCCGAGGAGCCTCCCTCTCTACAGCTGCGGCTCAGAGGATTATGGCGCTTCAGCCGCAAGGCAACATTGCACAAGTAGCCTTTGAACAAAAGTCATGGCTACTATTAATGATATGGTAATCCTTAATCGAGCTACCTCCCAGTAGTGATTATACTGACATGGGAAGAATATCTAAGTCGTGGAGGCAGCCCGCAACAACACTGTGGCATTGTTCACCCCAGGCTTGACCAGGACTAACTTTTACCAGCATCCCTAATGTCACCTTCCCCTTGGAACCTCCCCAAACCCTGGCCTCCACTCCCTCTCCCACCCCATCATGCTAAAAGAAAAAAAAAAAAAGTGGCAAAGAAAACCCTGCTCCTAAATCTTTTTTTGGACTTGTTTTTTTGCAAGTTCCCACACACACTTAGTGTTGTCTCAAAATTCATGCTGTCAACTGCCTCTAGGAACCATTTCCATCTGAGAACAGACCACACAAAGGTTAGTTCGGTGGGTCTCCGTGAAGATGTTTTAATTGTCTCACAATAGATTCTTCTACCATTTGACTTGCAAAGGCAGCCCATAACGAGTTCAGAATTAGACAATTTGTCGATAAATTTCCATAAAGCTCCTTAATGATGACCCTGAGATAGCAAGGGTGTCCCATGTGCCATGACTCGAGCACTATCCAGGGGTAAAATCTCATGACCCACTGTACTGTGAACTCAACCAAGAGCCACACATAATTTATCCAGAGGCGAGTCCCTTTAATATAGTAATGCGGTCTTCATAGAGAAGAAATAGATTTATGATTTTTTTACGTGATTACCTATGTGGGATAAACTTGTCCTCAGTAATGCTCCAAAGTGTTCATCATGGATATGGTGTTGAGGCTAACGATAACTATATCCAACCAGCACTCTGAGCTAATTATTCTTTTCTAGGGTTTATTAGTGTTGTAAAATAATGCCATTTCCTCACCATTCAAAATAAAACCAAACAAAACCAGAAGCTAACACAGTTTTATGGTTGCTCCCCCGTATTCATGTGACAATATGGAAAACCTTTCTAAGCCACATCATAAGCTATGTTTAAAACATAATGAAATTATGATGTGAAAAAAATCTGTTTTTTCTAATAGATGTGTCTGATGAAGGTCGTTGTTTGAACTCAGCTTTTCTTTAGTCTTTACAAAAAACATTTTTTCTTTTGGAAACTATTTTTATTTTTAGCACTTTTAATGAATAGGAGATGTCCATTTTATGTATGACCACCCAGAACAAACAACAAACTGTATTCATATAACTTTAATACGTAACATGGCTTATTCAGCATGAGGCCATAAATGTAAAACATTCATAATGAACACTGCAATAACTTATGAAAAATTTCAGAGCTACTGACAGCACTGTGTTGCCTTCTTTGTAAAAACTAACAATACTTGGTTGGTTGTTTTTGAAAGCTTGATCTAGGTAAAGAGGATAAGAGCAGAAACATTTCCTAATATACAGTTTAATAATACTTGGATAATTACAATAACCATGTACTGCTTTCCTAACTTAAAAGGTAATAATAGTGAATAGCTAGAAAATATGATTGCTTGGAATGTCTGCATTTCTTACTAAGTGGTTCTATTTCATGAATTTATCCATGTGAGAGAGCCACTGTGGCAGAGCACGAAGTAAAAGTTCTAGGGTTCTTGTGCAGGTCAAAGTTGGCTGCACAAATGAACACATCATGTTGGATAAAAGCACAGAAGCTCTGGTCACTCCTCATCCATCAATCTACCCTCCATTCCTGAGAGAAAGCATATCTGATTACCACAACACCATCATTTTTATTACCTGGGAAGTATTAGCATTATAGCCAAGAGTGCCAGTCCTGTCACGTGACCAAGTGGACATTAGGAATTTCTCCAAGACTTTTTAGGTCTGTCCAATGGTGGGAACCAAACCTACCCTCGCCGCGTTATGCAGCACTATGAAAGTCAATCATCACCGCTAAAATAACACTGTGAAGCCAGAATGGATGTCCCCGCCACAGAAATAGTGTGTCTGGGTTCAGTGTCTTAGAGTTGAAAACAACACATCTACTTAGGAAGTAGTAAGTAAACACTTCATATTTAATCTGAATCAGATATTTATTAATATTCTTGCCTCATTGTATAATTGTCTAGCATTCTGCAAACTGTGGATTCTGTGGATGAAGTCATCCACAATTTCTTTATGTCCAGTTTGTTAAACTTGAAGGAAACATCAAGTTTTCTCTCCTAATAAGAAAAGGGGTGGAGACAAAGATATGGGGGCAGTGCCACAGATGAGAGAGGCAGGGACTAAACCATCAAAATTAGCATTTTCCACCAGAAACAAAGGACTGGGAGGGTTCTGTGGGATTCTCAGGAAGCACGGCCTTGTTCTCCCCTTGGTTCAGGACTTCCAGCTTCTAGAACCGTGAGAGAGTAAATGTCTATACTATAGTCTTTTTTTTGTTGAGACAGGCTCTCAGTTTGTACTTCAGGCTGGCCCTAAGCTCACTACGTAGCCCAGGCAAGCCTCGAACTCAGCAATCCTCCTGTCTCTGCCTCCTGAGTGCTGGGATTACAGGCGTGAGCCACCATGCCCGGCACTGTGGTGTGTGGTATTGATTGCTGGTGGGCGTGAGTCACCATGCCCAGCATTGTATGTGCTTACTGGGATCGAACTCAGGACCTTGCGCTTGAGAGGCAGGTGCCGGAACCACTGAGCTGAATCTCCCACCCAGACATGGTAGTCTTGATGGGAAGGTTGTCTGCAAAGTCACAAACCAAGAAAACATTTTCTCTTGCTTCTTCGGGGATTCAAATGGTGTAGGCATGTCACACAACCTACCAGGTGTGTTTAATATTCTTGGACATATTTTTTGCTGATTTTTCCAAACACTCTGTTAAAATCAAAACATTGACTTTAATTTTTTAGAAGTTTTAGTCATTACATGTATCCTTAAAAATGGAGCCCTGAAGATGAGACACACAAAACAATAAAATAAAAATCATGTAAAATAATGAGTTTTATATTGTTAACATTGCCAAGACTGTCAACCATTCTACCATATTTTGCACAGTTCCCCATTCTCCTCAAGTTTGGACAGCTAGAGTCCTCTTCTCCCATATATGTATATATACCCACAACTATTTTTTAAAAAGTTCTCAGCCACATATGCATTTTTATAACAAAAGTACCAAATAAAAAAAATCTCTCTGGAAGACATACTTGTTTTCCCAATTCAGAAATGCTTGGCTAGTTCTAAACACAGTAAATACTCACTAAAAGTTTACTGTGATCTTAATCTGATGATTCTAAAACAGATATTAAAATGAATTCATTATTTTAATCTTATGTGATTCTCTTTATTTACCCAGAAACACTTGCTTTGCTCCTGTGACAGTATCATAAAGTGTATTCAATGACCTCTTCAGCCGTCTTTTAATGTCTAAAAGAATGCAAATTGTGGGCTGGAGATTTTGCTCAGTGGTTCAGGTACCTGCCTCACAAGCACAAGGTCCTGAGTTCGATCCCAGTAAGCACATACAATGCTGGGCATGGTGACTCACGTCCACCAGCAATCAATACCACATACCACAGTGCCGGGCATGGTGGCTCACGCCTGTCATCCCAGCACTCAGGAGGCAGAGGCTTGCTGAGTTCGAGGCTTGCCTGGGCTACATAGTGAGCTCAGGGCCTGAACTACAAAGCAAGACCGTGTCTCAAAAAATGAGAATTTGGGCCCGGAGGGTTAGCTCAGTGGTTCAGGCGCCTGCCTCACAAGCGTAAGGTCCTGAGTTCAATCCCCGGTAACCACATATAATGCTGGGCGTGAAGACACGCCCACCATCAATCAACACCGCATACCACAATGCCGGACGTGGTGGCTCACGCCTGTCATGCCAGCACTTGGGAGGCAGAGGCAGGAGGATTGCTGAGTTCCAGGCTTGCCTGGGCACCATAGTGAGCTCAGGGCCAGCCTGAACTACAAAGCGAGACCCTGTCTCAAAAGCAAAAAAAAAAAAAGAATATTAAAAGCTGAAAGAGGTCTTTGAAGAAATTAAAGCTTATAACATTTTAATAATAAACTATTGAATAAGTTATATGAACTTATTTGAATAAAATTGTTCACAATCCTATGTAATTAATCTTCCTGTGACACATTATGAGAAATGCTGATGTAAGCACTAATGGCTGACAATGTATTACCCTCTCAGGAATATAATAGTATCCTCTTAATAGCTTCTTATGTAGAAAACAAATTTCTTCTGATGAAAAACTAGGTCTTCTATGATGAAAATTTCAGGCTCTGTGGTAGGTGTAATGGGAGATAATTTGAGAGTGGTACATCTTATTATGGCTTTCAAATCAATCTAGCTTGATAAATGTCTACTCTGCTATCAAGAACTAACAATAGTTAGTATTAATATCAAGAACTAAGGACTAAGTTTCATGGCTAAAGACCATAATCATGAGATTTGGAAGAAAATCTAGGAGATATACAGGGTGAAGAGAGATAGTTTCTGAAATTGTTTTGTTGAAAAAGTATGTTTAATAAGAAGAAACCCACCTTTCAATGCCCTCAGCCAAAACCATAATCCCTGGAACCTCAACAGGTCTAAAGGTATTTGAGGAACAAATATTGATCACAGTATTTGGGGATCAATATTGATCACAATTTCCTTAAAAATTGTCATGAACTATGTCTATAAAATCCATAAAAGATTTTACCAAAGAGTAAAAATGCCTTTTATGATAGAGAAATGTACATTGGGTACATTTTAAAATACATTTGTGCTCTGTCTTCTTCTTTTTTTTTTTTTTTAGTATTTTTGAGACATGGTCTTGCTTCATAGTTCGGGCTGTCCCTGAACTCACTATGTAGCCCACGCAAGCCTCAAACTCACAGCAATCTTCCTGCCTCTGCCACCTGAGTGCTGGGATTACCGGTGTGAGACACACACACACACACACACACACACACACACACACACGCATGCACAGCACTGTTGTATGTGGTACCGGGGATCAAACTTGAGACCTTACACTTACCAGGCAGATGCCAGAACTACTGAGCTAAAACCTTGGCTCTCTGCTCTTTCTTTCACCATTGGCACTAACCATAGATTGTACTATCCCCACTGGAAAGAAGTAAAAATACTTGAGCAGTAATTGGTTCTTAGAAGATAAATAAGAGTAAAAAGCTGTACGGGCATGGGCCTAGTGCAATTAGGGACAATTCGTCCCTCAGAACTGACTTTTGCCACTTAACCACAATTTCCTTCCCTAGTTTACATTTCTCCTTTGTCATCCCAGCCACACTATCCTCTGTTGAGTGGAGTGTGTGGGTGTTGAAATAATATTTTTAAATGTATTGCGTGGTAACATTAAAAAACCACTTTTGGGTAATGTTGCTATTTTTAAAAATCTTTTGTTGCTTAGACAGTATTCCTACATGAGATACAAAACAAGAAAGAGAAATTTTAGATAATATAAATACCTATCAAGGTACATTCTCTGTATAAAAACAAGAATAAAAAAACCACTAAGGAGTGAGAAAGTGGGGAAAAAAGAGTATCAAGAATCAAACATGACTATGCATTGGGGGTATCTGACATTTTCATCTTCATCAAGAGGGATTCTGTCAAGCAGCAACTCAAACTCTTCATCAGTAATCTCCACACCAAACCTGAAGCAAACAGCAGTTAGCCTCAGTCACCCCCAGTTCACATGGGGGTCACTCACCCCCACAATGCCCGAAGCATATGGCTGCCATTAACGCTTTGTTGCCTCTGCAGTCCTCAAGATCAAGGGCACCACGTGATCTCAGAGGTTAATCAGGGTTCTGACCGCTTCAGCTTTCTCAGAGAAAGAGATCCGACCACAGAGCCCTGCCTCGGTGGAGCACAGAGCCAGAAACACCAGCACGGTGAACTGCGCGCGATTGTCTCCTATAAAAAGTTATTCATTACACTAAAACACTGGTGTTGCTTAAACAAGTTAACTCTGAAAGGCCTTTCAAAAGGTAGAGAAAAAAGTGCCTTTCAAAAAAAATAGCCTCCTAATGCTCCGGGAAAGCATTTCATAATGGCTTTAAGAACATTTTGCATACAAATATGTAAAAAGTGGCAGTGTTTATTCATCAGCAAGAAAGTGTTTTCATCTCTCAAGAACAATCAAAACATAATCCTTGAATCACTGGCGTAAATAAGAGTGACTTGAGCACTAATAATGAACAAGGCGTTCTTTCATCATTTTGCAAAGCTGATAAAACCCAGCTGACTTTTGGAAGAGAAGGGAATATATTTTCTTTGGGCAATTCAGTGAGAGAACAATATCACAACTTTTTCTCTATTTTCATTATTACTTTGTTGATAGTTACACGATAAAACATACAACAACATAACATAAAAGTGACTTTTTCATAGGCCTCAAAGAATTAAGTTGTCATGAATTTTATTTCAGAACTACTGGAATCTGAATAGTATCCCTGGGACTTTGTGATTGGGTGTTTTTTTTTTCATTTGTATAAAATTAGAAATGAAGGTCCAGGGATTTAGCTCAAGTGATACCACACCTACCTTGGAAGCACAAGGGCTGGAGTTCGATCCCCGGTACCACCAAAAAAAAAAAAAAAA